>VMTU01000395.1:0-71887 GCA_016759055.1 Paramecium bursaria | reverse complement strand
TGAAAAATTAGACAAAGTGGAGAAACTTAAAAAATAGGATTCAAGTCTTAAAGGAGAATTCAAAGAATAGAAATGTATTGATTGTGTTATCAGATTAGATAATAGCTAAGTTTGACTGGAAATCCTTCAAGGTTGGCAAGGATTGAAGGAAAGCTTTAAATATTTCTCACTATTGAAAAAGAATGTTTATTTGGAGAGAGAAAGTAATTTAAGCCTTCATAGGATGATAGTTATGGGTTGTAATTGTATCTAATGCCCTGAGGATCAAGTTTTAATAGTATATTTAAAAAACTAATAATAGAAAAATAGGAGAGGCAAGTTATAATTGTGGTGAGCGGTTGTATAAATAAATATACATGCCTGAGTGCGATGTGGATTTATGTCCCTTGTGGGTTGCCTTTGTAAAAATAGGCTATTTTAAAAACATGAAGATGCTTGTGTTATCCTTTCAATGTGGAGGGAAAGGCATGGGTTTTGTCGGCAGGAGAAAAAATATTGAAGGGTTAATTCATCAATCTGGGGGGGGGGGGGGGGGGGCAGTATATATGGAGAATATTTTATATAAAGAGTGCTCTTGGTATGGAGGCGGGTTCATGAGTATAGTGTATTAATTATATTAATAATAGAGAATCTACATGCACTTATTTGATGGAAGATTGAATAACTTGGAGGTTATTGATCCGACCTATAAGGGGAATTTAGCTAGATTTTATCAATCATTCTTGTGAACCGAATTGTATAACATGAAATGGAATGTTTTAGGAGAGGTTTGTATCGGAATATTTGCTAATCGAGAATATAGAGGAAAGATGAGGATTGACTTTGTATTATCATTTTGATGCATTCAACACTCCAGGGACGAAATGTTTGTGTGGAGCTAAAAATTGTAAAAGGCTATCTAGGATTGAAACCCACCAATAAATCATAAGAAGAATGGGAATGAACATTTAGAGAATATGGTTTGTGGGATTTGTTCAGAAAAGACACCTTTTTATGATGTGAAATGCTATTGTTTTGCGATAAGTGTAATGGTGGATTTCCAGTATGAATTGCTTGTTTCGCCTTCCATTAGTTTAGGTGCCAAAGGATGCTTGTTTTGCTCGGAGTGTTTGGAGGAAAATAGGCTTGAGGATGAAAAGAGAAGGAAAGGGAAAACTTTGAGGGGATTATTTAAATAGAAGTTGAAACAAATTAAAAATGATAGAAAAAACGAAATAAAAGTAATCAAGTAGTGAGGAATCATTCGATTCAATCTAGAGTCTTACAATTTATGATTAGAGGTTTAAATAAAAACCCAACAAAATTTTTTAATCAAGTAAGTAGCTTGAAACAGAACACATCATAACATAAAATGATGAGAATAGTAAATTTTGTTCATGACGGGAATCGTCATAGTTATAATAGATAGTCGATTTGGCCTATAAGGAATTTTATCTAATGGTTTGAGGATAATTAGGAGTTTGAATTAAAACGATATAGTTAATCAGTTATAGAATTATAATCAGATACGATAAAGGTATCATTTAGGGTGAATATAATTGAACAAAAGTTGGTTAAGAAAATATCAAATATAATATATATGATTGGAAAATAAGACAAATCTTTTGAATAGAATTGATCAATAGTAGGAGGATTTCTTAAGAAGGAGAATGATTTAACTGTAATTGGGGGGACTTCCTAGTAGACAGAAATATTTTCAATAATATTATTAGTAGATTGAAAGTATTGTCACGAGATCTAAAGTAGGAGATGGGGGGATAATCGAGGGTTAGATAAGAATTCCTATAATATTTTTTAAGAAGACTTATTTCATAAATGTAAACATTTTTATTTAATCTTTTAGTAATTAATTGGAAAAAATATATGAAGTTAATATCATCTTTAACAAAAATCTGGCTCTAAGTGAGGAGATATTCGCTCTTGAGAAATATACGCCAATCAAAATAAAGGGTGCTAAGTAGAATATAGAGAACTGTGTTTAGAATATAGATTAAATAATGGAAATGTTATAAATTTAAAAGCTTTATCTAAAAATAACTAGGAGTGAAACTAAAACGGTTTTAGTAGAATCTGTACAATTTGAAGAATTATAACTGAAATCAGAATTTCAAGGGATTAGAATTTCAATGTACGACTACTATAATTAGAGGGGACATCAACTCACCCATTCTATTACATCTAGTATAGAGGAGAAGGAGGTTTGCTTGATTTGGGACTTTTGAATCAGATACAGGAATCAATTTCATATAATAAAGGAGTTATTGTTATCTGAGTCTCACACAGAGAAGGAGATGACAGATATTTTACTATATTTGAATACCTCCTTAGATGAAGGAGTAATGTAAAAATATGAAAATCGTAGATTGAAAAAGATTGTGCGCATAGACTCTTATTTGAACCAAGTCATACGAGCAAAATAGATAACAATATTAGTGTTATGGTTGAAGAAATAGTTTATCGACAATAAGATAGTAGTTTCACAAACCAATTAATTTTGAATAGTTTGTGAGATTCAGTATAGATAAATACCGCAGGATTAGATGATAATGTAAATGTGTAGATAGGTTTATAAATATTTGGTAGAAAATATGATCATGCCTTGGATATTGCATTTATGCAAAATTGATGAATAGGGTATCACCCTATGTCAGTGATTATAAAAATAACAGTGGATGGGAGCGGAAGATGGGTTACGTTTTAGACATGTCAGTTAAATTTACAAGATGCATAAACATAAATAAAATCACTTTAAGAGAGTGATAACTTATTTTGGAGATGATGATAATTAGCAAGTATCAGATGGTTTGGAGTAATTGATTTCCATCTTCTAAATCCTAATCTATGTCTAGGTCAAATTCAAAACTCCAAGTCAAATGAGAAATCTAAATCTAAGATCATTAATCATAATTAATTTATAATATGAAATATTTATATATATATATATTATTAAAAACAATCATTGATTTTATAGAAAATCTATTGCTCGATTTAAAGCAAGAGATATAGCAGTAATCATCAAAAAGAATATTATGTAAAAAATTATGTAATATTTTGCTTGTTTTCTTTGAATTTGTATCTAATATGCGATCTGGATATTACTTGATAATTTTAACAATTGCGATAGTCATAATAATAATGATATTTATGAAAAAGTAAACCAGATAGGCTATCGAGTTATTCATTCTGATGAGCGTCTAATTTATTTTATATTTTTTTACTAATTCATATTTAGAGTCAATGTTTTTAAATGTTTTTAGGGTCTCTAAATAAATCAAATGAAATAAATCCTCTATTTTACATAAACCAAGTCTTTCTAACCAATGCAAGTCCAAATCCAATGAATAAATTAAATATCAATCCTGAAAATGATGATGTAAATTCCATTAATCCTAATCCCATTCAAGCCAGTTTCATGTTAACAATTAGGTCGCATGTTGAATTTCCAAAAGCTAAGAGTGTCATGCCTAGGTATGTGTAACTTAATCCAGTTAAAACTTAAAGAAGCTTTAGAATTATTATTAGATTACCATTAAAAAATCTACTAGCACTTCAACAAGGGACTTGCACCAAATAACTGAACATGCTGCTGAAGTGATTACTAATGCCTATAAAATAACAATCATATTTACTAAAAAAGGAACTTTGTTTAAAACTATACAAATCAGGAGGATGAATTAGTAGAAATGCAATCTGTAAATCCACTATATTTCAAAATAGATGAATCGAATGCTTATTTAATATGAACTATAACTCTAAGTTGCCATAACATGAATGGGGGGCATACAATACATGAATAATTGCATATAGTTTATTATATTCTGACTCCTTACAAGCTGGTATTGTTAGCAATCTAATGTAGTGTAAGGGTAAATCATAATAATAGTAGCCTCTCCACAGGATTGATGATTCTTATTTTTCAGCTATTAATTCACTTTAGACTTCTTTCTTTATTTAATCAACTACTTGATCAGCATTAATGAGACCTACATTTTCCTTCTGTTTGATTTCTAACAGCTTTTCTGAGGCTTGAGCATCAATATGAGTTTTATTAAATAAATATAAAACCTTTTTGGTCTTGATTTTCATTATGTAATACAATAGCTATATAAATGAAATAAATGCAGATGAATAGTGCTGCCATTATGTAATTTACATAGCCAACATACGCAAACGTCACAGTCACGCAAATTCCAATCAATATGAATGTAATATCTCTATTTAATGATCTTCGGTTTGCAATTATAACTTTTGATAGGTAGATAACTAATCCTAAACCAAGGCTTGTCATGATTAGGCCACTTCCAAAAATACTTCCAACAGCAATCAAGATACCATCATCACCACCAGCTGCAATTATTGCAGCTAGAACGTCAGCTGCTCCATTACAGAATGCAATGACGGTGACTCTTATATAATTTTTACATTAATTTACCCTGCTAATGTTTGAGACATATTCAAATATTCTGCTATTCTTGCAACTGCTGGTGCTAAATGCTAATCAGCTGTCATTGATAAAAACTGAAACATTACAAACATAAATATGGGCTATTTTATATATATGATATACTAAGAAGATTAAAAGTATAATCCAATTTTGATTAAGCTAACAAAAGTAAATTTATGTAAATTGTATTATGTCCTAGTTTTTGCAATTTTCTATTACATACCCACATTGATCTTATGCGGCTTATATTAATTTTATTGTGCAGAGCTCTGACATAATAAATTTAATAATACTAAAACGGATTATCCTAAAAACAAAAACAAAAATATTATAAAAAATTATAATCAACCTTAAATTATTTAGATAAAAGAAAATTTTATTAATAATGAGTTCACTATTGAAATAGTAGGAGAAAGCTAAGTCGAGTACGAAAAAGTATGTGAGTCTTACATCAAATCCATCCAATTCACAAACTTTCAAAAAGGTCACCCCTTAAAAGAAATTACTTTGCGATCATTGCGTTTATTAGAAGATTATAGATCAAACACAAGAGAGTATAAGAAAACAAAAACAATAAGAATATGTGTATAATTAAATAATAAAAGAGCTTTCAATAAATGCTAATTAACTCTATAGATTAGGAAAATCATTCATTAAAATTATAGTAATAGTTAAGAAAGGAATAATTGATGAAAAATTTCGAAATAAATAGTCATCTAATAAATTAGAAAGATAAATAATCTAAAAGTTAGCACTAGGATAAAATTCTTGAACACGATTAAATGATTTAGAAATTGCAATACCAAGATAAGTGCCTAGAGCAATAAAAATAATAAGGAAAATAATAGAGATAAAATTATTTATAGGATCTCTAAAAATAAATCAACTATTAAAAGTGTAGCCAGAAGTCAAGAAAGGCTTCAGCTAATCTCTAGGATTTATAAGAGTCATAATATTGGAATGAACTTGCTGTTAAACATGAAATTGAGAATTAGAAGAGGAAAATCAAGTAGAGGTAGTTGATCAATTATTGGAATCAATCGATAGAATAGAAGCATAAGACAAATGAAGAGCCGTATATTGAAGATTTGTCAATTTTGAGAGAAAATGAGGCAAATAAAATGAAATAATAGCAACACCTTGAATCCTTTCGAAAGGGTCTCCAGGATTAAATAAATGAAAAAAGATAGAAAGCATTTTAATAGAAGGCAATCTAAGCATAGGATTAGCAACTTATCAAAATTAAGATGCAATAAGATATGTAGAAAGAAAAATAAAGTTAGGAACAGTAGAAGGCAAAATAAATTCAATTTATTTAAGATATTGAATAGTAGATTAAAGAAAAGGGTCGGACATTAGAAGTTTAGCGTGATGGAGGAGGTGCTTTGATATTGGAGCAAAGGCCATAATCGATGGAGAAATGTGATGATTGTTAAATGCAAAGAAATACAAAAATAATGAATTACTTTTGAAAATTTTTTTATATTATATATAATGGAAATTGAAAAATATGATAAGACTGAAAAATTAGACAAAGTGGAGAAACTTAAAAAATAGGATTCAATCTTAAAGGAGAATTCAAAAAATAGAAATGTATTGATTGTTATCATAGTAGATAATAGCTAAGTTGACTGGAAATCCCTCAAGGTTGGCAGGATTGAAGGAAAGCTTTAAATATTTCTCACTATTGAAAAAGAATGTTTATTTGGAGAGAAAGTAATTCAAGCCTTCATAGGATGATATTATGGTTTGTAATTGTATCTAATGCCCTGAGGATCAAGTTTAATAGTATATTTAAAAAATAATATAGAAAATAAGGATAGGCAAGTTATAATTGTGGTGAGCGGTGTATAAATAAATATACATGCACTGAGTGCGATGTGGATTTATGTCCTTGTGGGTTGCTTTGTAAAAATAGGCGATTTTAAAAACATGAAGATGCTTGTGTTTATCCTTTCAAATGTGGAGGGAAAGGCATGGGTTTGTCGGCAGGAGAAAAAATATTGAAGGGTTAATTCATCATGCAGTATATTGGAGAAATATTTTATATAAAGAGTGCTCTCGGCAGGAGGCGGGTTCAGGAGTATAGTGTATTAATTATATTAATAATAGAGATCTACATGCACTTATTTGATGAAGATTAATAACTTGGAGGTTATTGATCCGACCTATAAGGGGAATTTAGCTAGATTTATCAATCATTCTTGTGAACCGAATTGTATAACAATGAAATGGAATGTTTTAGGGGAGGTTTGTATCGGAATATTTGCAAATAGAGATATAGAGGAAGATGAGGAATTGACATTTGATTATCAATTTGATGCATTCAACACTCCATTGACGAAATGTTTGTGTGGAGCTAAAAATTGTAAAGGCTATCTAGGATTGAAACCCACCAATAAATCATAAGAAGAATGGGATGAACATTTAGAGAATATGGTTTGTGGGATTTGTTCAGAAAAGACACCTTTTGATGATGAAATGCTATTGTTGTGCGATAAGTGTAATTGTGGATTCCATATGAATTGCTTGTCACCTCCATTAGTTTAGGTGCCGAAGGATGCTTGGTTTTGCTCGGAGTGTTTGGAGGAAAATAGGCTTGAGGATGAAAAAGAGAAGGAAAGGGAAAAGTTTGAGGGGATTCTTTAATAGAAGTTGAAACAGTTTAAAAATGATCGAAAAAAGAAACAGAAGTAATCTAGTAGTGAGGAATCATCTGATTCATCTGATTCATCTGAGTCTTACAATTATGATTAGAGGTTTAAATAATTCAAGTAGCTTGAAACAGAAACCATCATAACATAAAATGAGAGAATAGTTAATTTTGTTCATGATGGGAAATCGTCATAGTTACAATAGATAGTCGAGTTGGCCTATAAGAATTTTATCTAATGGTTTGAAGATAATTAGGATTTGAATTAGAAGATATAGTTAAATTAGTTATAGAAATTATAATCAGATACGATAAAGGTATCATTTAGGGTGAATATAATTGAACAAAAGTTGGTTAAGAAAATATCAAATATAATATATATGATTGGAAATAAAACATCTTTTGAATAGATTGATCAATAGTATGAGGATTTCTTTAAGAAGGAGAATGATTTAACCGTAATTGGGACTTCCTAATAGACAGAAATATTTTCAATAATATTATTGTAGATTGAAAGTATTGTCAAAGATCTAAAGTAGGAGATGGGGATAATCGAGGGTTAGATAAGAATTCCTATAATTTTTTTAAGAAGACTTATTTCATAAATGTAACATTTTTATTTATTATTTTAGTAATTAATTGGAAAAAATATATGAAGTTAATATCATCTTTAACAAAAATCTGGCTCTAAGTGAGGAGATATTCGCTCTTGATAAATATACTCCAATCAAAATAAAGGGTGCTAAGTAGAATATAGAGAACTGTGTTTAGAATATAGATTAAATAATGGAAAATTTATAAATTTAAAGGCTTTATCTAAGTAGGAGTGAAACTAAAACGGTTTAGTAGAATCTGTACAATTTGAAGAATATAACTGAAATCAGAATTTCAAGGGATTAGAATTTTCAATTCGACTATTATAATTAGAGGGACATCAATCACCCATTCTATTACATCTAGTATAGGGAGAAGGAGGTTTGCTTGATAGGGACTTTTGAATAGATACAGGAATCAATTTCATATATAAAGGAGTTATTGTTATCTGAGTCTCACACAGAGAAGGAGATGACATATTTTACTATATTGATACCTCCTTAGATGAAGGAATAATGTAAGAATATGAAATCGTAGATTGAAAAGATGTTCGCATAGACTAAAGTACTCTTATTTGAACCAAGTCATCCGAGGAAGAATATAACAATATTAGTGTTGTGTTTGAAGAAATAGTTATAAACTATAAGATAGTAGTTTCATCAATTAATTTTGAATAGTTGTGAGATTCAGATAGATAAATACCAAGATTAGATGATGATGTAAATGTGTAGATATGTTTATAAATATTTGTAGAATATGATCATGACTGAGGATATTGCATTTATGAAAAATTGGGATATAATATCACCCTATTTCAGTGATTATAAAAATAACATGGATGGTGAGGAAAATTGGTTCGTTTAGAAATGTCATTTAAATTTACAGAGAGACGCAGAGACTCAGTTATATATTTAATAATTGATGCATGAGGAAAGCAGTGTGGAAGACGATGAGAATTGTGAGAGGAAAAAATAAATTGTTGGATTAATCAAAAGGGTTCTAACTAACGCATAAACATAAATAAAATCACTTTAAGAGAGTGATAACTTATTTGGAGATGATGATAATTAGCAAGTTTTAGATGGTTTGGAGCAATTGAGGATTTTCCCCTCTTCTAAATCCTAATCTATGTCTAGGTCAAATTCAAACTCCAAGTCAAATGAAAAATCTAAATCAAAGACCTAGTCGGAATCAAAATCTAAGTCTAAAACAAAATCAAAAACTAAGTCCAAATCAATATCCAAATCAATTTCTAAATCTAAATCTCGACCTAATGAGGTTAAGAAAAATATTTTGTATAGCAGCTCTGATGATTAGAATTAGCAATCAAGTGATACAGAATCTGATGATTCTAGTTCATCAGAACAAATAAGAAGCATGTTTAAGTCATTTGATCCTCATTTATAGGATACTTTCAAAACTTAACAAAATGGGTAGAAGTCCAACAAATAGGACGAAAATATCACGAGTTTCTAATATAAAAAATAAGAACTCATAATACCTATTATTGACAATAATTTGAAGAGTGAGTATAATGGGACTTCCAATCAAAAATTTAAGATAACCTCATTATAAATACCTTAAAAATCTGATTCAGATGATTCGCAAAATTCAAAAAGTCCAGATAGGAGATATAGGTAGGATTACCGATATAGGGAGAAGAATGATAAATACAGAGATTATAAGAGTTATAATAGAAATTACAACAGAAATTATAAAAGTAGAAATGATGTAAAGAATGAGAGGAGCAATTATCGAAGGAATGATTATGAGAAGGTATATTATAAGAGAAATGATTCGAACGATTAGTTTGAGAGGTCTGATAGAAATGACAAATATGAAAAGTATGAGAGATATGATAGGCATGATAAGTACGACAAGGACTAGAGATATGATAAATATGAGAAGGACAGATATTATAAGAATCACAAAAATGACAAAATTGAGAAATCTGAAAAATCGGATAAGTAGGAAAAATCTGACAAACCTGATAGATCTGAAAGAAATGATCGATATGATAAGTATGAGAGATATAGATATGATGATAGAAATAAAAGATATAACAGATATGATAGATAAAATGATAGGCAGGAGAGATATGAGGAGAAATCTCAAAATAGGTATAATAGATAGAGAAATGAGAAATATGTGGGTTCGAATATAAAATAGGTTGATCTAAGGAGTGAATATAAGGCAAAGCCAAGATATCGATATGAGAGTCATTATAAGAACTAGAGAAGTGAAAGCAGCCAAAGTGCATCATCAAATAGTTTGAATTCAAAATAAAAGAATAGGCAAAATAGATATTATAGAAGTATTTAATATATATATTAGATGATTCTTCCTCCTCAGTTTCAAAATGAATGTTTTGAATTATATGTTTTTTTTTCATATTTTTTCATATTTTTTTTTAAATAATGTAATAAGAAAGAATTAATTAAGGGGAAGTTGACGCCAACAAGGTCGATAAGCCTAAGGTTGTTTTTATTTTAGGAGGTATTGATATTATGATGTTTAAAGTACCATGCTCAGGGAAGGGGACTTTATGTTATATGATACAATAGAAGTATCAGGACAAGGTAGTTCACTTATCTGCTGGTGATTTGCTAAGGGCTGAGGTATATTATATGAACAAAAAAATTAGAGAAATGTGGAACAATCAGAGTATGGATAATTGATAAATGATTATATTAAGGAGGGGAAAATAGTGCCAGTATTATATTATAATCTAAAAGTCTGCCATTACTGTTTAATTACTTAAAAACGCCATGACTATCAAGGGATTGGATAAATTTTTTCTGATTGATGGTTTTCCTAGGAATTATGAGAATTTATAGTCTTGGAATTCTATAATAGGTCCATCAGTGGATGTTATTGCTGTACTGAATTTGGTTTGTAGTTTTGAGACACTTTGGTAGCGATTATGTTTGAGGAGGGATGAAATTGGAAGAATAGATGATAATGAGGAGACTTTAAAGAAGCGATTGAATACACATAATGAGCAAACAATGCCTATTATTAAGTTATTTGAGGAGGAAAAGAAGACCTTCTCCATTTCAACTGAGACTTCTAAAAGAGAAGTTTATAAAACAATAAAATAATAATTAGGATTAAAATAATTGTTATCATGATATATATTAAAAGAATAATTTCAAATTTTTTCTTAATTTTTATTATATATTACATAATTATTAAAAAAAATGCTGTGGATCTATGCATCTTGTTTATTTAATATCATAATGAATGGATTATTGATAGGCTTGGTACTATATCTAGATGATGATAACAATCAATTCAACAATTATTTTTGTGTCATTTCAGTATTTATGAGGTAATCAAGAGTGCCACTGTTGTAGTTTTTGCGACAATACAAATAGTAGCTCGATACAAGATACCGAGATCAATATATGGATCATAATTGAACATCATGTATTTTAATTTAGTTTATTTTCAGATTACTTGTAATCGGAATCGTCATCTTGATATTTACGGCAATCATACAAATTTCTAATTTACTTCTAGATTAGAATGGTTCAGGTAAGATGCCAATATTTAATCCACATAATAAGACATGGTATACTATAAGAAAGGTTTGCATCATCATTTAGTATGCAAATTCAATTTTCCTCATCATTCAATAACTGCTAATTATGAGATTCATGAAAAAGAAATCTCAGATTTTGACTAAACCCTTAACGTAGACTGATGCTACAAGGATCGTAATATCAGTACAAGAGGATAAGATTGATCAAAAAGATATTTAAAACACTATAACTTAGACGAATGCTTTGTAGTTTACAAATGATTATTAATGATAAGTTTTTCATCATCAAAATATAGAACGCCTAACTAACGCTTCAGATCTCGCTCTACTCATCATACTATGGATAAAACTTTCTACTTAAACCAAAGTCTTGATGCCTCAAAATCAGATATGGATTACAAAAAAAACTAGAAAATCTTCTTAGGACCCCTATTCACTAAAGTCATACTAGATGCATTAATTGATGGAGATCCTCTACCTTATCTTAAAAGTATTTTTTTGAATTACACAACAAAAAGGATTTTCAATTGAACTCAGTTTGGCTGTAGATAACAATGACTTGAGCAGATTGGAATATTTATTACCCTTAACGGCTGATATCATGTTAGGAATACGATAACTGGATTTTGCCGTATTCTACTACGATCAATGCGTATAAAATTATATAAATTTTTTAGAGAATTTTATTTACATATACAAAAAAACATGGTAAGAAAGCAAAATCATTGATTGGTATATCGAATGCTTGTCAGGAATTAAAAATGTATAAAGAGTCATTGATATTTTTGAAGAAGGCATTATAATATGCTTGGACTTCCAACGAGCATGAATTAACTATATATGAGAAAATGTCTTTAATCTACTTTTATTAGGGCAAACTTTAAGAATCGTTGTATTTTCATGAACGAGGGTCACTAGGTATTTACGAAAATGATGAAAGTCCACTGAAATAGTTTGGGATTGAGAGTTTGAAAGTTTACTTAAATAAAGTTTAATTCTCCTTTACTAACATATAACCTCTCTTGTTGAGTTACCTAAATTTACCAACTTTGTCATTATAGGAATTACCAAGTTAAACTGAATCTACTTTGAGAGGAGGTGCTAAGGATGTGCTTATTATGCCAGCCTCAGAACTGATACCCAAATTATTGAGGCATATGGAATTTTAGTAAACCATTAACACACCAAGATGTAAAAATTACTTATAAATGTAGATTAGTAAATATAAATTTATGAGCCTAATATGACATAAACATTCAAAAGAAGAAGAAATAAACCTTATGTTCATAAGTATGATATCAATGATTAGACACTTTACAAACTGCCACTGAATCAATTGATTGAGAAGAGAATTAAGAACCCTCCTAAATTGATTGATTATCAATCCAAGTTGGCGAGTTTATTGAGATTTAGGGGGAGTGAGAATTCGATGTAGCCAATATATTTGAATCATTTTTAGAAGGAATAGGAGTTGTATAGTAATAAGGCATTGGTTCTGAGGAGAATAAAGAAAATAATTTTGGAATAATGAATATTTTTTAAAATTAACCACGTAATTTATGGATAAAAAAGTAGGAGGAGTTAAGCAGATTATTTCACCGAATTGTCTTCTTCTTACTGGCCCTGTTGGAGCTTAAGGTTTACCTATAACGAAATTCTTGACCCTCTAAGGAATATAAACTCCAGAGTTTTCATTGAATGATAAGGATCAACCCAAATAGGATTCATATGGATACAAGGCTAGAGAATTCCTGAGAAAGCAATTGTTGGGAGCTCAAATAGAATTCACTGTCGAACATAAGATAAAGGATTAAAATGATAAGGTTATAGGAAGAGTTTTCAAGAATGGATAGGATATTGCTTTGTAGATGCTTAAGGAGGGCTTAGCACAAGTGAGGTAGGGATCTAAATTCCCTGAATAGTATTCAGATGAATAGGATTAAGCCAAATACATGGATAAAGGGATTTGGTCTGGCGATTAGAATTACTTGAAATTAAATAAAATCGATGCAAGAGACATACCATAAAAATAATTCAATAACTGTTTGATTGAGGATGTTGCAGGATTGTTTATTTTTTATGCCTATGTGCCCTAATTGGAGGCTTTGGTAAAATGTTCTTATGGTGAAATATTTGTTCCATAAATTTCAAATGAGCTCTAAGCTAAAGCAAAATGGGTCCTCTAGGATTTGATTCTACAATAAGAGGTCACACTTACATTCTTAGGATATGATGAGAAGTTTCAGTCATAAAGGTGTGATATTTTCAAAGGAAAAGTAGACATCAAGAGAGAGTTAGTTAGTTTAGGGTTTTACAAGTTATCTCCAAATGCATTCTCTTTGGTCGATTAGAAAAGATATAATGATTTGAGAGAGGCTCAATCATAAGCTGAGATGAAATTGCTTGGAATCTGGAAGGATTAAATTAAATAGAAATAATAGGATAATCCTGCCGATAAGTAGAGTTTTATTGCTAAAGTTCTTGAAGTTCATTCAGGAGATTCCTTGACAGTAGTCAACTAGTAGAGAGAATAAATTAGATTATTTTTGGCATCTGTCAAATCACCAAAGTATGGAAAAGAGATTGCTCCATTTGGATTTGAGGCAAGAGAGTATGCACGAAAGTTATCAATCGGGTAAAATGTTAAGGTGGAAATTGAATATGAGAAAAATATCTAAACTAAGGATGAAGAAAAAAAGTAGGAGCTTCACATGAGATTTGCTAATGTTCTGATTCAGACTGAGGGTAAGGAAATTAATTTGGCATAATAGTTAATATCTTAAGGTTTAGCAACAATTTAGCCACCTAAGGGTGATGATGGCTTCTCTAGATACCTTGATGATTACAGATCATCCTAAGAGTTTGCCGATAAGAATAAAAAAGGATAATTTGGAAAGTAGGTTCAATTACCTAAATAAATTGATCTTTCTGTAGATTTCAAAATTTAAAGGTCAAGGGATTATTTCGATTCATTGAAAGAGTTGAACAAGCTTACTGGAGTTGTAGAGTTAGTTCTCAATGGATCAAGAATCAAACTTCGATTTAATGAAGTTAATTGTTCAAGTATATTCTTGATTTCTGGAATTAAATGTGCTCCAAATGATGCAAACTTACCTGAATATTAGAAGTTCTCTAATATAGCTCTCCAATATACAAAGGAATAAATACTTTAAAGAGATGTAGAGGTTGAATTGGAATCAATTGATAGGAAGGGAATCTTCCATGGAAATGTCTACCTAGCTAAGAGATAGAACTTCGCCCTAACCCTATTGGAGTTAGGATTAGCAGTTACATTTAATCCAAGCTAGAATATAACTAAATATCATTCTTTATACAAGGATGCAGAGCAGAGAGCAAAGATTCAAAATGAGGGTTTGTGGAGTATTAAAAATTTCGATCAAACTCTCATTAAGGGAGAGGATGAGGAATAAAACTCAGTTGTTAAAAAATTAAATAGTGAGGTATTCTATTATTTTCATAAAATAGATTAAAAAGTTATAGCTAATCGAATTAGAGAGTCTAAATATCCTGTACTTTTAGGATCCTCAATCAAATTTATTGAATTAAATTGAGAAACTAGTTAATTAGTTTGTGCCTTAGGAAGGAAATAAGTTAGCACCTCCCTTGAAGAAAGGGTTATTATGTCTTGCAAAATTCAGTGATAACAAATGGTATAGGGCAAAAATAGTTAAAGAGAGTGGTAAAAATTCCTATGAGGTGTTCTTTGTTGATTTTGGTAATGTTGATGTAGCTCCTCTCAATAATATAAGGAAGATACCAGATTCTCTATCTTAGTAACCATTTTAGGCTATCAAATGCAACTTAGCATACATTCAAGGTCCTCCAATCGACCATGAAGTTGCTGCTGATGTAACATTTTTAAATAATATAGGCATCAAATTTAATTAAAGATAACGTATTTGATAAGGAGGTTATTTGTTAGCTGGAATATTAGGAGGATTCTTTGGGAGTTATAATTCATTTATCTAAAGATTTCAATCCTCTGAAGACTTTGAATGCATTATTACTCTAAGAGGGGTATGCTTAATTAAGATAAGATGTAAATTTTTATACCATCATAGATCGAATTACCTGCTAAGTATTTGGAGTGGTAAAAGATTGAAGATAAGGCAAGGGCTGAGGTCAAAGGTATTTGGGGATATGATTAATGAGAAATTTTTAGAAATTAAAAACATAATATACAATCTAAAGAATAAATTATAATTATAAATAATAAAAAAAACAAAAAAGAAAAGTACATAATGAATTAACCAACACCAAAGGCTATAACTGCGTTATAGAAATTATTGTCTTAGAATGTTCCTTCTAAATCGTAGGTGGACCTTCACAAATCGTAGAGTTAGATAAAGGCTAAGAAATTCAATGAGACATATGAAGTTAAATTGGATATGCTTCTTAAGAAGGATATGAAGAGTGAGTTACTTCATGCTTTGAAATAGAAAAATAACAAGGCATCTGATTATTAGAAAAAGAGGCCTCCTGAATTGTATGATTTGGGTGAGGAGTAGAGTCCTCATCCGACATCAAAATCCAAAAAAAGTCCAAAGTACTTTTATACGACGAATGCACGTTCATAAAATGTGTTCGGATCAATAAATGAGGTTCTTAAATAATATGTGCATGCCTAGAAACGTAATATTAATTTATAAGCAAGAGGCTGGAACAGGAGAAGGTGTTAAGGTCCCAATGTGTCAGTCTGCCAGAAATGCCGATAGAGAAGAGAAGGAGAAGTAGTAATTTTTAAGTGAGAAAAAAACTAAAGTTAAACAACCTTCCAATTAGCTATTGTAGGATTTATATGTTAAAACAGCTAAACTCTTATCTGCTTTCAAATAAAAAGAATTATAATGGAAATAATAAAAGTAATCATTACGAGCAGAGGTCTAATTCCTTAAATAACTCCTAGTAATGTAGGATAATGTATCTTGAACTTTTTTTTTGATTTGTTTTGTTTTCAAAAAAAATAAAAATAAAAAATATTTTTATAAATATACAAAAAAAACATAATAAATATTTATTAAAAAAAAACTCAAAATCTTCTTTCGAAATTAAAACTATTATTTAATGTTTTCTTCTAACTAGTTTCCCTCTTCTATGATTAGGATTTCTTATTAAGAGTAGTTTTAGTTGATGTCGGCATCTCATACCTATTCCTTGTGCTTGACATCCAATTTTAGGATGTTGATTAGGGAGGCTTAGAATATTCTTGTATTAGTTTCTTTTATTAGTTTGTTAAGTCTATTAGGTCTTTACAATTCTTTTTTGAAGTACTCTTCTTACGATCGATAGTATTGTATTCCAAGTTTATGCTTTTTGATGCAGACTTTTTAGGCTTTTGTTTGACTATCTACTAGGGGGAGGCATTTTGAAATCTGTTTCTATCATTAGTTGGCGTTCTCTTAGGTCCTTAGAATGAAATGGATTTTGGTCTCTCTATATTGTCATCCTAATTATTAATACATTTTTATACAATTGACATATATTGATTGATTTGAGTAACATCGTTTGGTATTGTGAACTTTTACTGTGGATTCAACGACACATACTATTTAGATTGGGCATAATTAATTAAGGCTTAGGTTTAATCATCATTTATGGCTTATGGGACACTCTTACCTCTATTTTAAGTTTGCTAGTAAGTATGCTAAACAGATCCTGATCTATTTTATTTAAATATCATTGAGATAGGGGCTTCATTATTAATAATATTACGCTTTTTGGGTCTTTGTTTTGGTTCCAAAAGCGAATTATCGAAAACTGTGCTATTGATGTCAGCTTTAGATTGTATACCACAAATAAGGTTCTTCTTCATTATCAAATAATAGTAAGTGGTGACATCGCAATGCTTGTTAGCATCAAGACATTTAATAATATTATCTTTATCGTAGCCATATGTAGTAAGCTAATCGACTATCTCTTCATCAATGGGCATTCTATTATATCCGATTATGATTCCAGGGGATATGTTATTTGCTCTCTGGTACAAATTAAACCAAGGGTGTAATCTCATTTGATCGATAGTGATTCTTTTAGATGGATCGGTAGTGAGAACTGCTTTAATGAAATTCATTCCGTCTGCTGAAACAAATTTAGGGATGGAATATTCTCCATTCATTATCTTCTTGTATAAGATTGATTGATTTTAATCCTCGAAGGGTAGGTAGCCACATATTGCTGCAAACAATATGACACCTGAGCTCCAAATGTCCACCATGAGACAATCATATTTTTGTCCCTTGATCATTTCAGGAGCTGCATAGCAGGGACTACCACATGCAGTCTTGAGTTGTTCACCTCTCTTATAAGTGTTACCTAATCCAAAATCGCTAATTTTTATTGAATTACTAAAATCTACCAATAGATTTTCTGGCTTCAAATCTCTGTGAACGATGCATAATTTGTGCAAGTACTCGATCCCAGATATAATTTCTTAATAAAATTTTGATGCTTCAACTTCCTATAATTTTTGATTTCTAACTATGTAGTCGAAAAATTCTCCTCCTTCTGCAAATTCCATCACCATGAATATGTGTTTCGGAGTTTCAATTATCTTGGAAATAACATAATTCTATACCTCATATAATTAGATAACATGTTTATGTCGAATAAGCTTTAATATGTGTATCTCTCGTGAAACTCTTTCAACATCAGCCACTTCTACGATTTTCTCTTTCTCCAGAATTTTAATGGCTACTTTTTCCTTCGATTTAAGGTGAATAGCAAGTTTTACTTTTCCAAATGTCCCCTATCCTAAAGTCTTTACTTATTTTTTTCGTATTTAATTATTACCTAATTGATAGTTACCGATAACCCTCCTATTCGTTTAGTGCTTGTTCTCCTTATCCGATTCATTAATCATTCTATTGATCGTTAAAAACAATATTATATAATTAATGTAAGAAATTAAGGAATTGTAAGAGGATAATTCTTAAGAAAATATTATCTTATCAAAGTAAGCATAAAAACATTAAGATCATTCAATTACAAATACTGAAATACATGAAATACCATAACAAAAAGCTAAAAATGTATCAATAAGCCTATCAACATAATTTATGGAATAATTGAAACAAAAACTAGAGAAAAGGAAAGAAATTGAAGAAAAATCTGTTTTATAAAAACCAAATGATCATTAGGTTTAATCAGATATATAATATGTTGATCAATCACTCTAGAAATAAGAAGAGATAGAATTAAGTAATGAATAAGACTCCTCTTAAAAGAAATCAGAGAAAAGCTTATTATCATCCAATAGTTATGATTATGTATCAAGGAGAGAAAATATATATAATTTGCCTAGTCAAATGACAATGAGTGCAAAATAAAATCTTCTTCAAAGTACATATAAAGCAGTCATTGTGGACAGTGGATCAGAGGAGGAGGATGGAAATGAATAAAATGAAGAAAATAATGAAGAAGATTAACAATAAGAGAATAATTAAATTGAATAAAAAGATGATTAAGATCTAAAATAATTCTCTACATTTATTCCCTCCAACAAATATAATTAATAAAATTAAATAAAAGATCAAGAGTAAGTGTAAGATTAAGAACATATTGAGAAAGATCCATAATTGATTACATAATAATAAGAAATAATTTAATAATAAAATGAGATTCAATAAAATTCTGAATAAAATAATGAAAATGTGTAATAGTAACAACCTTTATCATAAGAAGTTGATGAAATAGTTAATTCTCCCATATAAAAATAACAAATCAATTAAGAATTAGCATAAAATGAAGAAAAACCCAATCAATAGATTTTTGGAAATCCTTTAGCGAACAGTGATGACTCTGATGAATAACCCAATTAAGCTTTAGTGGAAAGTAATGAACTTTAGCAATAAGAGAAGGTTGTTGAACCTATGTAGAGATAATAAACATCTTTTTAACTTTTAGTTAGTAAGAGAACATTAGGTGAAGTTGAAATAACGTAGGCTGAGAGTGATGGGGATGATGATTAATCTGAATAGTAGGATTTAGTTAATTCGAATGTTAATTTCGATGAACTTCAAGATACTAAGATAAACAAATCGAACTATTTAATGATGAGTGTGAGGACAAGAAGCAAATAAATAGAGTTAGAGTATAAGTAATAATAGAATGCTGAAATTCATAAATCTATTAGAATGAATACTTAGGATATGAAATATTCTAGTTAGGTTATATTTATGAATAAATCATAAATGCCTATATTAGTTAGGTAAGATGTTTATTTCTTACAGTAATTAAAAAAAATTATTTTGGTTTAGCGATTCTTCAAGAATAAGCTCTTTAGAAAGAGATTTAAAATTATGATGAAGAGGAATCGACATAGATAATTTGTCATTAAGGAAATTATTGATACTGAAGAAAGATATGTTTAGGATTTAGCTATAGTTATAAATCACATGTTGAAACCGATGTCAAAATTCATTAATTAGTATGATATGAAGAAGATATTCAATAACATATAAACTATCCACACTTTTAATTAGATGATACTGTTAAGTTTGCAATAGGCATTTTAGGAGAAGAAAAAGGATATTATGGGATCTATTAGACCATTCCTTGATGGATTTAAAGTGTATTATGATTATTGTAATGAGTTCAAATAATCAGCTAAGACTTTAGAGCAGTATGAGAAGGATAAATCATATTTAGCACTTATGCAATAATTGAGGAAATCAAATATTCTAAGAGGGTTGGATATACATAGTTTCTTAGTCAAACCTGTTTAGAGATTACCGAAATATGTTTTATTATTTAAGGATCTATTAAAACATACTGAGAATTTTCATCTAGATTACGAGAATATTGTAGCTTGTTTGTAAAAATTTGAAGTTATCAATAATGACAATAATGATAAAATGAGTAAGCAATTAGGTTAACTTAAGACATTTGAGTTGCATAATTTATATTCTGGTTATGTTTAGATTGCTGAGGCTAATAGAGAGTTCATTTTTGAAGAGACTTGCTAGTTATATCATGAGAAGTAGGATATTCCAATTATCTTGTATGCATTTAATAATTTGCTATTGCTCACAAAATCTGGTGAATGTAATTATAAATATTAAAACCATCTTGTACTCTCATCATTCACTAAGGTGTATGAGAAAGAGGATAACTAGTTTGTTTAGAATTTATTAGAAGTGTTATCATATAACTAGTGTTTGGTCTTCACTTTTGATACTGATGAATAAAAAAAAGATTTAAAAATTAAGTTAGAAAAAATTATCTAGTAACTATTTGAAAGGGATAAGATTCGATAATTGAAGTCTGATAATTAGTAGAAGTAGTAGGTGAGGGTTGATGTTAAGGGTACAGATATTCGTAATCCTAATTCTATTAAGAAATACACTGTTTACATAACTCTCATAACTATTGATTAAATATAATTGAAAATCTTTGTTCGATATAGTCAAATTTAGGAATTAGAAAAATTAGTTAAGCAATTCGATAAGGAACTTCAGCCTCCGCATTTATCTAGTTCTAACTGGCTTAATAATTAGGATCCTAAATTGCTGAATGATAGGATGATAATAATATAGCAATTCTTGTAATTGGTTTTGAATTCTAAAAAAATGACCAGTGATGAGCAATATTAGAGAAAGGTATTAAAATTGCTGAGTATTGATGAAAACCTATATGATTTGCCAGATAAATTAAAAAATACTAATAGGTAATCACTAAATCATAGTTAAATTATGCAGAATATAATGCAATCGAAATTCACGTCAGTAAAATCAGATTAATAAGAAGTCCTGGCAAGCAGGAAAGGGACTATTCTATTGGAAAATTTAAATCATTTGGATAATAGAAGTACTTTTTATGAAGTGGCTAATGAAAACTAAATTGAATTTGGCGAGGCTGCTTAATTATGTGACTATAAGTGGCATGTTGATCTAGCTGATGGCTAGAGAATCGAATTCGGATATAAAAGCAGTACTAGAACTTTCGAACTAGTTCATAAGGTTGCTTAACATTTGTGCCTTACATCTTGCGTTGATTTTAGATTGTTTCTAGGAGACACATTTCAAGATTGTACTTTGATTGATTAGGATGAGCCTCTGAGTCAATTTCATAATTAGTAGAATTAACCTAAATAGAGAGGTTCAGTTAAAGGACTATTTCAGACAGTTACTAAATATATCAAGAATATCACGGAAAAAAATCTATATCTTAAGAAATTCATATTTCTATCTCCAGGTTAAGAATTGGCAGACTTCAAGTCCGGTGAATATAAATAATAAATTTAAAGAATGAGGTTAGTTTCTTATTAGGTTTTTGACGAAATCAGTAAGGATAAGTATTTGTTATCTAAATTTGAATACTTTCTAGTGTGTGCTTATTATAATATAATTAGAGAATACGATTATCATATTTATAAGGGTTAGGGAATAAAGGAGAATTATTAAAAAATAATACCTCCTCATATTATTAAATTATAGAGTGATATTGTTTGGTTTGAAAATATCTCACTACAAATAGAGTAAATTAAATAATAGATTCATAAATTATGTGTTTTAGATGAAATGAAAAAATCGTAATACACTGAGAAATTGCCATTAGCCTTGTAATAGTTTTTAAGTTTCATTATGACAAAATAGCTATTCGGAACTACCTTATACTATGTGGATGTTAGTCAATAGGTTTTGAAAACATTCCATGAAAGATTATCTGTAACCATTTATCCTAATATGTATTTAGGTATTATTTATTATTAATTATAGGTATCAATCATCGAGGTCTTAATTTAATTAATTCATCTAAGACGGTCATTTAGAATTATGATTTTGATGCTATAAGTGATGTTAAATGCTATGCTCTATAAATCGATATGAAGCTGCACGATATAAAAATTAATTTTGGTACTAACATGGCATTTGAGGTAATTTTTAAATATAATCATTAGATAAAATCTCTACTATAAGAATATCAGAGCATTCATAGATTAACGAATATTTTAGTTAAATGATTTTATATTATTTATGTAAGAAAATGCATCAATTTTAATCACAGTGCCTTCATTTAAAAAGCAAGATGATGTTGTGCTCTACTAATTGAAGTATTTTAATATAATATTGATTAGTTTGGAGGAACTTCAAAGGGGATACAACTTCACTGTAGAGTATAGATACAGTGATTTAAAGAGACTGAATGAATAGTTGGAAACTTTAAAAGTGTAATTGCCGAAATTCCCTGGAACATAATGGTGGAGAAATACGAATGCTAACCCAGAGCTAATAGAGCATAGGAGATAATAGCTTGATAGTTTTTTTAGGAATCTGAATTCTTCAAAAATTGTTAGAGATAGTTTGATTTTGAAGAACTTCATCATTGATGCTTAGAAGGAGAGGGATAAGAAGATAGAAAAAATGGAGAAATAGAAGATTAAGGAAGAAGGTGGTCAACTTACTTTGAAGTCCAAATCAAAAGTATATATATTTAAAAGAAGTTCAATACTCCAGCATGCTAGCCAATGAAATCCCCAATCTTAGAACCAGTTGGAAGATCATAGTCGTATGAGAAGCATCAACCAAAGAAGGAGAGAATCAATATTGCGTTTGGAGGAGTGAAGACATTCAGAGGCATATTAGCCAATCCAAAATGAAATATATATTAAAATGAATAAATATTCATAATTAAGCAAACTTCTAACTAAGGTTATCACTACTAAATAGAGTCTCAAATCAATTGTTTTCAAATCGAATGATGAGAAGTTTGTTTAACAATCTTATGCTCTCCTTCATAAAGCTATGTAGAACTTCAATAATTTATAAGAGATTATAAAATAATTAATGGAAGTCGATTACTTTCAAATAAATGATCATAATCTACTAATCATATTGATTCTAGAAATATTTAATCCCAATAATAGGAAGGCTAAAAAAATTGGAGGTCAAATATCGAAGTATTTGAAAAAACACCATAAATTAATTACTAATTTACTAAATTATTATCATATCTATGATAAGCAATCGAAAATCATACATGTAAGATTTTTCGAAGATAAACCCTTATTTGGAACTCTCGATGAGCATGTTCCCAATTTAGTTAAAGTAGATTATGAAATTTATTCGTAATTCATTAAAGATAACCCTGAGTTTTTGAAATCGAACAACTATGTTGTATAAAGCAAATCAAGTGCGTTACCTGCATATTTATTGATGAGAAGCATTAAGAAACAAAATATGAAGTTTGATGTTATTGATTGTTGTTCAGCGCCAGGAAATAAAACAATATAATTGTTTCAATATATGAAAGAAAAATAAGTGAATGGCTAGTTATTTGCCATTGAGAAGGATTTTTAGAGATATAACCTATTGAATAATCGACTTTAGAAGTATAATTGTGATGTTAAAACATTTAACATGGATTTTTTAGATGTAAATCCTCTCGATTTCTGTAATGTAAAATTAGCTCTTTTGGATCCCTCATGTTCTGGCAGTGGAATGATAAAACAGAGATAGGTGGAAGGACTAAATGATATTGATTTGACTGTTCCTTAGGAGAAATAAGAGTAAGTGAGCAATTTGTAGCAGCTTTAGTTAAATTTGCTGAATCACTTGACTAAGTTTCCAAAATTGAAGAGAATTATATATTCGACTTGTTCTATTTATAAGGAGGAGAATGAATTTGTTGCGAATTAATTTACACAAGACAATCCTGATTGGAGGGTTATTAATTTGTTTCCTGAATGGCCGACACGTGGCATTGATAATAAAAATTATGTCAGAATATTTCCAGGAGAATCTGATGGGTTCTTTATAGCTATGTTTTAAAGAAAAATTTGAAATATAATTATATTATTATAAATTTATTACGTGTCCCTGATGCAACAATTAGACATTTACGGTATGGAATCTAAAGATGCGGTTCGTATGTCGTGGAACAATTTGCCTTCAACTAAGGTCTAGTTAACTCGAGCTGTCGTACCAATGGGTGCTTTTTATTGTACATATATAATTATACATTTTAGCTCCCATGAAGGATCTTGAAAATCTTGTTGTTGTTGAATATTCACCACTTTATTGTAGGTGTGGATCAATCCTTAATCCATATTGTTAGGTAGATTATAGGAACAAATAATGGATTTGCATATTTTGTTCGATGAGAAATCCATTTCCTAAGAATTATGCCGATCACATTACAGAATAGTAGCTTCCAGCAGAAAAATAATAATAATCTACAACTATTGAATACATATTAGCAAATTAGTAAACAACTCCAGCATCATTTTTATACATCATCGATACTTGCGTTACAAAAGAAGAATTAAATGCCATAAGGGATGCTATTTAGTAGAGTTTGTCGATCATACCACCTGACACTTAAGTCGGGTTGATTACTTATGGAAGAACAGTGTTCGTTCATGAACTTGGTTACGAGGAGTGTCCAAAATGCTATAGTTTCATGTCAAAGGATTACTAACCATAATAAATTATAGACATGCTATAAATTACAAACAAGACTGATATTATTAGCAGATTTTTAGTTCCCTTAAGTGACTGTGAGTTTTCCTTCAATTCCATTTTGGATGATTTATAAGTAGATCCCTGGCCTGTTCCTTCAGGATAGAGGGAATTGAGAGCCAATGGTGCAGCACTGAAGATTGGAAGTATCATTTTGGAATATGCCTCCTAATATTCAAAGATTTTATTTTTTGCTGGAGGACCATGCACTATAGGGCCTGGATAGATAGTCGGATAATTTTATGAGGAAACAATCAGATCCTATTTAGATATTTAGAAAGAAGCACCTAACACTTAGTATATGAATAAGGCTAAGAAGTTCTATAATGAATTAACTTAAAAAGCCATAAAGTCGAATCTCACTATTGATATTTTTGCATTTACTTTGGATTAATTTGGACTATTAGAAATGAAATATTTAGCTGAGAAAACTGGTGGAGTGGTTGTAATGTAGGAGAAATTCGATAGTGATGTGTTTAGAGAATCTTATAAAAAGCTATTTGATAGAGATTCTCAAGGTTATCTTAAAATGGGTTTTGGGTCTAGAATTGACATGTTTGCTTCAAAGGATATTAAGATTTAGGGTGCTATTGGTCCATGCATTTCACTTAAAAAATAGGGACCTATGGCTTCAGAGTAAATCATAGGTGAAGGTGGTACAACTAGTTGGTATGCAGGTGGTTTAGATAGGAATTCGACTATACTGTTTATTTTCGATTTAGCTCAAAATAAGGATCAATCAAACAGTACACATGCATATATTTAATTTATCACACTCTATCGACATTCTAGTAGAGTTTAGAGATTGAGAGTCACTACTATTGTGAGAAAGTTTGCTGATGCCTAAACTAATGTGGAACTAGCAAAAGGATTTGATTAGGAAGCTGCTTGTGTATTGATGGCAAGGTTGGGAATCAGCAAGACAGAAAATGAAGAATCGATTGAAGTCTTAAAATGGCTCGATAGATCATTAATAAGATTGGTGAGTAGATTTGGAACTTATAAGAAAGATGACCCTTCCTCGTTTAAGATTCAAGCAGAATTTCAACTCTATCCCCAATTCATGTATCATTTGAGAAGAAGTCATTTCATTACTACATTTGGAGCATCACCAGATGAAACAACATTTTATAGAGCATCACTGTCGAGAGAAAATGTCACTAATGCTCTAGTTATGATCTAACCTGCTTTGTTGTAATACACTATCGAGGATCCTTAGCCGTCACCCGTTATGTTAGATATTGAAAGTTTGAAACCTGATGTGGTATTATTGTTGGATTCCTACTTTAATGTGGTTGTTTGGTATGGAGAGAATGTATAGAAATGGAAAGAAGAGGGATATCATGAATTACCTGAGTATGCTCATATTAAGGAGCTCTTAGATACTCCATTTGAGGATGTTAAGGTATATACTAATTATATTCATAGTTAATTATGGAGGATAGGTTCCCAGTTCCAAGGCTAATTAAGACATATTATGGGCATGGTCATGAGAGGTATATTAAGAGTAGAGTGAATCCCTCTGTCAATACTGTTCAAAATTAAAATGTGGAGAGTGGAAACTATATCACTGATGATGCAAGTTTAAAGATTTTCACAGATCATTTAATAAAATTGGCTGTGCAAACAGTTCAATGAAATATATATTATTATTAAAATAATGAAATATGAAGAATACTATGAAATTACGAGCTAGTTAATTGGGTAAGGAGCATTCTCGTAAGTGTTTCTTGCAATTCGAAAAATTGATAATTTAAGGGTTGCCGTTAAAATATCAAATAGAAATTCATAAATATCGTAATAGGAGAAAAATGTTTTGAAATCATTAAAATCTATAAATCATAGAAATGTTATAAAAATACTTGACATCTTTGAATCAGGGAGTGTATTGTTCATATTCCTCGAATATTGTACAGGGGGGAGTTTATTTGAAATGTTATAACTAAGGAACAAAATAGATGAATAAAAAATCGTTAATATAATTACTTAAGTTGCTAAAGGATTATAATTTCTCCATCAATAAAACATTGTACATAGAGACATCAAGCCAGAAAACATATTAAGATAGTTTGAATCGAATGAGGAAATTTATAAAATTACGGATTTTGGGTTAAGTTCCATTAAATCGGATAGAATGACCACTTAAGGTGTTGGAACTGCTTATTATGTTGCACCCGAAATATTGGAGGGATGTGGTTATAATAAGAGTGTCGATATTTGGGCGATGGGGCTTATTTTAGATGAATTAATTCACGGCACACCATTTTTCAATGGGAAGAGCGAAGAGGAAGTCCATTATAAGATTAAGATGGAAAACTATCAAATTAGAAATAAAGAATATTAGCAGGCAAATCTATTCGAGAGAAGGAAGGAAATAATAAAGAATGTTCTCTATGGATGTCTCAATAAGGATCCAAAACAAAGAAAGGATCTAGATTATATCGTAGCCAAATTGAATGAATATCAGATTGATAGTCCTATTTAGGAGTAGAAATTTTAGAATAGTGATAGATATTTTGCATAAGATATATCCACCTTCAATAATTTGGAGTCTACTCAAGTATTCTAGTAGCCAGAAAGTGATTACAAATATTGCCCATATCATCATCTGTAAATTAGATATAGAATGCCAACAAGTAAAGACATTTAATTCGGTTGTGAGAAATGTATTTCCAATTATGGGATACTTGAGATCAAAGAATATAAAGATATTGTTTAGGCTGCATACAATGAACTTTCTAACTTGTAGATCGATCTTCAAGAACAAACTCTGTTATAGGAGTCATTGAAGTATCTTTAAAAGTTTCACATCCTCAAAGAGTCTGCTAAATTGACGTTAGAGTTGAGATATCTTATTCAATAATAGATAGCTTAGTATAAGCTGGAGCATTAGTAGAGACTTAATGATTTAAAAACTTTAAGCAATGCAAAATGGATTGATGATGCTCTAATCACTTAGAAGACTACATAGAATAAAATTGTAGCATATATTTAAATGTAAACTGTTGAGAGGAAGGATCTTATCATTAAAAATTGTATCAGATTTATCAGAGATCAACTAATACTACTTAAGGATAAATTAAAATGATTTATTATATAAATTATTATGGATCGAAATGATTACGAGCCGATTGATGATGTGCCTGAAAACCTGTGTTGTGGCATTTGTACAATGCTAGTTATAGATCCATTGGAGTGTAAAAGTTGTGAGAATCTGTTTTGTTCTCAGTGCATAGCTGATTGGATTGTAAAGAAGGATGAGTATTTAATTGTTTTAATTTTCTAGATGTCCCAATCGTTGTGCTGGAAAGTTTATGACAAAGCAAGCTCATAGAATGATAAGAATGGAATTATCGAAAATAAAATTATAGTGTAGAAATAAACAATTTGGCTGTCAAGTTCCAATTATGTATGAATCGATCAAATCTCACTAAAATGAATGTAAATTTAAGACAACTCATTGTGTTGCAGGTTGTTAGTGGGTGGGACTTGAAATGGATCTTTAAAATCATGTAATTTTATATAATACCCTAAGTAATATGCTTGTCAGAAAGTTACAGTCATTGTTTGTTAAAAGTGCGAATGTGATATTCAAAAAGCTGACCTCCCAAAACATGATTGCATAAAATAACTAAAATAAGAACTCAAAGAATTAAAATAATAGTTTCTAACTATGTCCCAGCTATAATAGTCACAGATTTAAGAATTATAGCAAAATTCTTAAATTATCTAATAGAAATAAGAAAGCTCTATAATTATACAATAGGTTCCCTAATAACAGAATCGATAATTTCCTTCTCCTATTTAAAAATAAAAAGTTCCCCCTTATCCTTCAATTTACTAATCTGTCCCATTACCTGAACCATAATTCATCCCTATGACAGGATCTTAGAAACTTGTAAATAATTAACCATTCCCTAAAAGTGGCAGTCTTTGTGAGCCCTCAAAACTGAAATGCCAAAAATTACACAACCTCTAATTTTGGCTAGCTCCAGGTATTGATGCTAGTAAGTAAATTTGCGATACTTGTTTGTAAAAAACTATTTGTAGATACTTGTGTGTCTAATGTAAGAGTTATTATTGCATGAAATGTGCCCCACCATAATTCAGGATCACTAATAAGAAACCCACTCATTGTCCTGGAGGTCATTAAATCAATGAAAGAAATAGTGGAGGCTATATTTGTGACGTTTGTAATCGAGATGATTCAGAAATGATGGATAAGAGAGCCTTATAGTGTAGGTAATGTGACTTTGATATATGTGCGGAATGCTTGAAAAAATAAAACCAACATGGAGAATAGTGTATGATTTAATGATTTTTTTTTTAATCCAAAATTATTCTGTATTTCTCATAAATATAAAATTACAAAAAATGATATAATAAATAACTGATAGGGATGACTACAATACACTATAAGAAGTTAGTGATAATCTGCTTTGTAGAATATGTTTGATGTTCGCAATAGATGCGGTTGAATGTAAACATTGTGAATCGCTCTATTGTCAGTAATGCGTTAATGATTGGAGGAGAGCAAAGAATGAGTAATATGATGTTTATAATTAGATGCCCTAATAGGTGCACAGGAGAATTTGAAATAAAGCAACCCCATAAAGTTATTAAGGCTCAAATTAGTGCCTTGAAATTCATTTGCAAAAATAATAAATATGGATGCACTGAATAAGTTGAGTATGAGAAGGTTTTGTTACATAAAGCTCAATGCTAATATATTACTAAAGCTTGTATTGAAAAATGTGGATGGGTCGGGTTGGAGAAAGAACTCCAATTACATGTAAAAATTTTAATTTTATCATAAAGAAAGAACTTTGTTAATTTGTAAAGTTTCTAGAATGTTTGAATTGTGGTTTAGAGGTAAAGAAGGAAGAGTTTAAATAGCATTCTTGTTTAAAATCTTTGACAGAGGAAATTAAAAATTTAAAACTAAAAAATGATCAATAGGATTTATAACTAAAAGAAATATTCAAGTTTATCACTAAATATAACATGAATAATTAGTAATAGGAGCCATTCCCTCCGTTTGGATAGGTAGGAAATATTCATACAAAATCTGTTTGCTTTAATGGTCATAGGTAAAACTTTTGGGTTGCTCCAGGAGTACCTCAATCTAAGTAGTTTTGTTGTAAATGCCATAATAAAAAAATTTGCCGATATATTTGCGTGTTATGTAGATAGTTCTATTGTATGCAATGTTTGCCACCTGATCTTTAGTTTAAAAATGATGTTCCTTATAAGTGTCCTGGAAACCATGAGATGAAACCCAGGACAAATGTGGGTTATTCATGTGATATTTGTTCGATACCAGGTTTCATGATGCCAAACTAGTTTCCATACAATTGCCATGAATGTGACTTCGATATATGCAGGAGTTGTATCGAAAAAGTTAAGCCATGAAATGAAATATTATTATATGAAATAAAAAAAGTAGTTGTTAGGATTAACAGAAACATAATTGAGAGAAGTATAAATTTAAAATCACTAAAGATAGTTCACAAATTGCAGCTCTGCAATGCATCTTAGAGGCTTGATATTGCTAAATTGAAAGACTAGATAGCTGAGATATAATCAAAATATCATAAGGCATTAAAATAGATTGGCGAAATGGAAAAAATTTAACGAAGGGTATTATATCATATATACCACAGGATACTGATTATATTATGAAAATGGATTTATATTATGGAAAAATGTAATCTGAATAATATGTTGATGCATTAACTGAGGTTACTAAGAGTAGGGATCTCTTATAGTAGGAGAACTATTAATTATAAATCCAAATTGATGCTCTGTTAGTTGAAAATGCATCACTTAAGAAATTAAATCCTTAAAATTCTTAATAACAATTTTAAAATCCATTTATGAATAATATTATTAAAACAAGTAAGAGGTGTTCATTGGTATCTAATTAAACACAAGATACTGATATAAGCATTATTAATGAGGATGATCCGAATGATAGCGAGCTCAAAACATTTCTACAGCAATTAGATGAGGAGCAGGCGAATTAATTGATGGAGCTACTCGAAGAGTATGGATAAAAAAATGGCGAGAAGTCAAGAATATCTGAAATGAACCTTATCTAGAAAATATTGTCAGACTCTACTGAGAATTCGCTTTAGACAGAGTAAAGCTCTTTTAGTTTTAGTAATAAAGAAAATATTGTGATGTATTGATATAAATATCTCAGATACTGAATTGAACCTCTCCGCATCCTACTTCTTCTCCTGTGTTGTCTACAAAGTGGAATTGTGTTCTGATTCTTCCCTTTATTAATAAATATATATTAATACTTATGGTGTGAACGATGGGAAGTTGGCTGTTTGGGAGTATGTAACTTAGTCGCCCTTGTCATAAACTTTGCTATTGGGTGTGTCTTGATTGAAGACCTTTGCGTTATTCCAGAGAGCAATAAGTTCAACGTTTTCCATTTCGACATGATCGTATGCTGTTCCGTATAATGTAATTGTCTCATCAACACCTTTAGCTGGCTAGACGGAGAATGTGGCTTCATCGAAGATAATCTTTTTTGAGGTTCCGCAATTAGTGACTGCAGTTGGGATCACTGCTAGGGCAGAAATAATTAAAATGGACAAGATGACGACTTTCATTATTTTTTTTAATTATATTATTAAAGGATTCAAATTAAAGGATATGGCTTTGAAATAATATTATTACGTAATCTAATTTATTTACTTAATTCTCCAGAAAATATGTATTTCGAAAGGAATTTTTTTTTAATATTATTCATTGTAATTATTTCCAACTTACGCTTGCGCATCCTATTTGATTCAAATCCTTATCCTAGAAGGTGACAACCACTTTTTAAGAGTACCATGATTCACATTTGTTCTCAAAAGCAAAACTTACACTAAATTATCCTCCATTCGAATTCACACTAAAGTCTTTAGGTAGTAATCTCTGTGATGCAGTTTCTTAACTTCCACTACAATAGCTTTATGCTGAAATATATTTTAAGTCAACCTATTCTTTTATAGTTCCTTATATTGACATCCTATATTATCCTGTTAGAAGACCTGCCTAAACAGATGCACCTAATGCATAATATTTGAAAATATTTCCACAATTTGAAACTTAGGCATTTGAAGTTTATTCTTTCTCGGTCAATTTAATGGCTCCAACCAATCCTAAAAGGAGTATTATCATTTATATTTAATATTTCTCCGTTTTTGAGTTTATTTTTATGATTATAATTTGTGCTTTAATATTAAGTGTTCAATCGCAAGTAGATTATGATCTCCATGTCTAATATGGGAAGGAGAAGACACAAATAGGATCAATCAAAATACCAAAATCAAAATCTCAAAGACCTCAAATAACATTAGAAACAGAAACCATAATTGATAAATCGAAATTGCATTAATTCCCTTATGTTACATTATACTTAGAAGGTGGCTAGAAATAATACATAGCACACATTGAGTCAAGTCATATTACATCACTGAACATTAGAGGAAACTTGACAGAAATCATAAACTTAGCAATAGTAAATGATAATCTGGTTTCATTTGACTATTAAGTCAAGTAGTCAAAGAAAGGAGCGGAAAAATACTTTGTATAATTAAAAGAGCTACTCCCTGCACCTTAAGGATAATTGGCCTAGGAGGAGGAGAAGCCTGAAACCCAGTAAGAATAACCTCAAGGATTTTTCGGATTACTTTCCTAATATGTATATATTTTAAATGAATTAAGAAATGGTACATAATTATAGGGTTCGGATTATTTTACTTGACTGCATAATAGGATCCTTAAAAACTTAATGAGAATGCTTAAAATGCATAGGAAGAAGCCCAATAGGCATAAAGAAGAAAAAAATGATAATATTTTTATATTAATTTTTTTATGGGATTGTATTTATCAAAGCCAGAGCTTAAAAAAATAGAAGGACACAGCGATGAGTTCAAATTTGCTTTTCAACAAGTTTAAGGGTGGAAGATAGCTTTAGAGGAGAAATTTCATTACCAAACCTTAATTTGATAAGAACAACAGCTTATTTGGAATTATTGAAATGTAAGGTGGATAAGATGTTGGAAATTTTATTGAATAACATATAATTGAGATCTTAATTGCTGATAATGAATATAAAAATGGAAATTATGATCTGGCTCTTATAAATTTATTCGATAATTTAGATAAATAGATAAAACAAATATATGATAAAATTTAATACGAGACAGCTACTTTAATTCTATGTTTAATCACAGAATAGAATTGTTATGTTTCTAATTTAGGAGTAAATTGATGATTTAAATTAAAAGCTAGCAAGGTGTGTTGTTTAGTATCAGCAAAAGCATAAGGTTATGTCGGTTGATCATTATCCATTTTTTGACGAGGAGAAATAGAGGATTATTGCAGCTGGAGGAGAAGTTTGGGAAAACAGACTGAATGCTCATCTCCCATTCAGCAGAGCTTTAGGCGGATTTGAGTATATACTATATATAAAATAAGATACAAAAATAATAGTTCATTAAGTGCTGAAAAATAACTATTAATTAACATTCCTAGTATTAAGTATGTAGATATTAGAGACACAAAACTAATTTTGTTAGGAAGTCATGGTATTATTTAATTATTAAATCAGGTTTTTGGCAAACTTGGACTAATAGTGGAATTATGGATGTTATTTTGGAGAGAATAAATTAGGGGAAGTCCTTACCACAGATACTAGATTCGATCATAGATTCTATCATAGCTTAAACGATTGAATAAGAGTATGGTAAGGATAATATATCTTGTATTATTATATCAAAAAATTGAATCATTCTTATCATTTTTTATTTCATTAAGAAAAAAAAAACATTTAATTATAATATGAAGAAGCAATCAAAGTCACCTGCTTATGCTTTTGAGACTGCATTATTTAGCTGCATAGTATAAAGAAGGCATATTTTCATAAATACAACATATCATCTTTATATTTTTAAAGATAAGATGATCATGTGTGCTGTAATGAATTCCGTTTTATATATAGAAACCTAGATCCTAGACGCCAAAGTATATACTTAAGTTCTCCTTGGATTATATTTTCAAGTGGAAAATTGTGAGTAATAAATTAACTGGATTCCTTTTGGAATACTAAGACAAAACCAAAGAGTTTCATGGGAATCCTTCAGAAATGCAATAACTGAGAGAATGTATTGCAGGCTTAGTGTGTTTTGATCATTATGAATTGTTCTATCGAGCAGTCAACACTATAGACTAGGGGAATTTCGGCCAAGTATGTTTTTTATATTTAACGTTAGGTCACAAAGGAGATTTGCAAGCAAACTAAAAGGACTGTCGCCATTAAGCATATAAAACTTGATGGAAAATTAAGTTACCACTCACAAATTTTAAATGAAATTGATATCTTAAAAAGACTAAACCATTCAAATCTAATATAATTTATTGAGGTTTTTACAGACAAAACCAATTATCAAATAGTTACAGAATTCATTGATGGGGAAACTCTAAGATCATATTTAGAAAAACTGAAATAACCGCTTCCTCAAGAAGATGCCTTACAAATTTTATAAGTAAAAATTATTGTTAAATTTAATAGTAAATATTGGAAGGACTGAACTACATCCATGAGAGTGGTATCCTCCATAGAGACTTGAAACCTTCAAACCTAATGATTTGCAATAAAACTATAAAAATTATAGACTTCGGGCTCAGCTGTATCAATGGGAAATAAATGAGAGAATTTCCAACTTGTGGAACACCTGGGTATTAGGCACCTGAAGTGTCAAGTGCAATGAAATCCAAACTGATCTATGACTCTAGAGCTGATATCTTTAGTCTTGGATGCATATTCTATAAAATCTTAACAAATCAATCATTACATAATTTAGCAGGAAATCAAATTAATAATCCGAATGCAGATTTGACAGATTTCATAAAGGAAAGGGGAAAACTATTTGATATTGTTAAGATTATGATTAGAAAATAAATGGAAGACAGACCAACAGCAGCACAATTACTCTAACTCCTTAAAGCCCTTAAAGAATACAAGTATTTTGATGTAAATGTTTGGTACTGCAATCAATTTCAAAAACCTAATTTCGGGGCTTAGACAGAGAGGCATCACTCTCTCATACGATAAACAACATAGTTAAATATAACAAGCAGCAGATCCTTAAAAAGATAAAATACTCTATCTAAAATTTGATTTTTTTGTTTAATTTATATTTTTTCAAATTGTATAATTAAAATAAAATAAAAATTACAATAAAAATTAAAATATATAAATGAATCACTTAAAAAATAAATTGGAAATCTTGTTTACTAGGGTCTAGAATATTGATCTGTCTTCTTGGTCTGAGCTAGTAATTGATACATCAAGTATATCCTACTTTTGCTCTTCCTCACTTTACTCATCCTACTGTGTGTGAAACCTTGACATGCTGTGGTGTCCATAATATTCTGATCGCCTTCCTTGGATCGGTTATGGTTCTTCCTATTGACGGGATGGTCTTGTTAAGGCATCGAAATTCAGGGGATGTCTCATCCTATATTCTGACTGCTCAACACTTCTTTGCTCACTCTACATCACTGATTAAGGAGTCTATTAGATGGATCTATATCCATTTGGTTCAAATTGGTTCTCTTGTAATCTTGGAGTATCTATTGTCTGAATTGTTAATCCCCTTGATTGTCTTATGGGTGTTTTTGGCTTTGGTGATGTTTGGATCTATTGTTGTCTTAGTTCACTCTATTGAATAGGCTGTCTTTCATTGTTTATAGTCAGCCAACCTTATTGTACTTCCTAAAAATATATTTAAATTTTACGGTCTGTTATCTCGATTAGTTTGATGTCTAGTATTATTGGACTTGCTGACTTCGGGGAGTTTACTATTAGAGCCTTGCGTCTTAAGTCAGGATTTAAGCTGCTTACCTTTATGGAGTCTAATTTTATTGAACAGGTTATGCCTTTAAAAAAAATAAATTTGAATTTTTACAATCTGTGATCTAGATTGGATTGACGTCTAGGAGTATTATTGGACTTGTTGACTCATGGGAGTTTACTACTATGGTCGTACATCCTATGACAGCATTTAAGCAGCTTACCTTTAAGGGGTCTAACTTTATTAAACAGGTGATGCCTTTTTTGAAATAAATTTGAATTTTACTTTTTGTTATCTGGCAGATGCTTAAGAGTGTTAGACTTCGACACGCTAAATCTAGGGAGCCTATTAGGGTCTTATTTCTTATGAGAGAGCCTGCACTCCATCCATCATCGCCTATTAGAGGGACCAACTTTATTAAACTGGGGATCCCTTATGAAATAAAAATTTGAATTTTACTTTTACTTTTTGTGATCCGGATTGAATAGATGACTAGGAGAATTATTAGGCTTAGAGGCGTTAACTCTAGAGAGCTTCCTACTAGGGTCTAATTTCTTATGAAAGGAATTGCACTTCTTCGGTTGTCTTTTATAGGGATGCCTTTTGAAAAAATATATTTAGATTTTACTTTGGATTGAACAGAAGACGAGGAAGAGTATTACATCACTTCGAATTATAAACTCACTGGAGCGTCGTATTGGGGTAATCTTTCCTATAATTGAAGACCTTGTGATGCCTTTTTATTGACAAAAAAAATTACCTATCTGACTTCATGATTATTTTCAAATTAATCATGAGTATTTTGTTCAATCTCTCTCTGGTGTCTTTCTGATCCTTATGATTAGGCTTAGCTTTCTTCAGACTAAGATTAAATGAAGATAAATTACGAAGCCGTAAAGGACAAATGAATCAGACATGGGATAATGAACACTTTGCTAATTCTAATCTGATGATGAGCTGTGGGGTGACTGTGGCACCTATGTTACTTATACAACTTGTTGCTAGCTTGGAGGTGATTGCTAGACTTGTTAGAATTATTGGACTTCGGGTTGGACTTCTGGTTGGACTTCGGGTTGGACTTCGGGTCGGGCTCGGATGCTTTAAAATTAAGGAGTAGGTGGCACAGGCTATGGAGGGGGAGTCGCATTTCTTTATCCTTAAGGTGGCTACTTTGTTTATAGAGATAAAAATATTACTTCATGATTAACCACCCTCTTCTGCTTAAACCTTCTTTCGTTGCTTTTTTTTACCTACTGTTATCGGAATTTTTCTCTCTTGGCATCAATACCTAGTCTTATGTTTCCTCTGTTGTTGTTGTTTGGATTTCCCTGCATTTTATTTTTGAATTTGATTAAATTTAATATTAATTTATTTTGTTCACTTCATATGCTTAAGAAATTAATTATTATTTCTGGTGTGACTTCGGGAGGGAAATCCTAAATATCGAACCATTTCGCTCAATAGCTGAATACAAGAATAATATTGGGAGATTCTTTATAAGTATTAATGAAATACAAAAACTATTTTTAAAAATAAAGATGTACAAAAATTGGCCAATCTCAAGTGGATGGTATGAGAAAAGTGATAAATATATCCTATAAGGTATACTAGATGCTTCAAATGGGAAAATAAGTGCATAAAAGTATATTTTCATATCCCAAAAAGGTATAAGGAACTAGTTGTTGAATAAATTGATAAATTAGATAATCCACTAATAGAGGGAGGATGTAGTTTTTATTTGAGATACTTACTAGAATCGGGGTCAACATAATTCAGTGAGGAATAAATGCAAGAGGCTGATAAGAAGGCATAAGAATTATTAAATAAATCAAACTAAAAATGGTAAGTTCTCTAAAAATATTGCCCTTCATACGATAATAGTATAAATGAAAATGATATATATCGATTTTAGAAGGCGTTAAGGTATGCTCTTCTTACAGATGGCAAATATTTTCAAAATTTACCTGTAAACACAGACGAATAACTTAAAAGTAAATATGATGTGAGAGGATATTTCCTATTTTCTGGTTAGAATAGTTTGGATAAGAAAATCTAACACAGGTATGATTTAATTATAATATTTTGATGTGACTAGATGATTTTCGATGGGTTATTAGAAGAGTTTGAAGAATTTTTAAAGATCAATAAATTAGATGTTAATCTAGTTCCTTACCCATTAGGATTTAGGGAGTATCTTAACTTAAAAGATGCTGTTAGAAAACATAGATCAGAAATCCGATACTTATCAGATAGTAAAAGAGAATAATAGTTATAGAAATAAATTGCTCACTTTTTAGAATAATTTTATGGATAAACTAGATAGTATTCTAAATAATAAAGGAAATACTTCAAAGCTCATAATTAAGAGTTCATTTGGATAGATATAGATTAATCTGATCCTATTTAGATAATTAATGAGACTTTAAATTTAACTAAAGAGAAATTAGAATCCGACTTGGCCTCCTATTATCAAAACTACGAAAAAGTGAAATAGATTGTATTTATAAATATAAATTAAAGCCTAAAATAAAATATAAGGAGGAGACCTTTAAACCAAATAAAATACTGATGTATAAAATTTAGAAATTTATTGAATAATGATCATATTGCATAAAATAATCTATAAATCTTGTTGCACTGTGCATTTTTGCTTCCAAAGTCTTTCTTAATTTTGAAATATCCATTTACGCCCCAAGTTGTACCCCATGAATTCTTGAATATCCAATTCTAGCTATCATATCCTACTAGGACAGCAACATGAAGCACTGTAGAATCCTTCTTATATGCACAAGTATCTAAGATTCCATCTCCATATTGGAACCAATAATCTTCATTAGCATAGATTATGATGGATAATGGTCCTGACTAAAGTGCTGACTCAATCTATTCTATTTTAGGAACATCTTAACTGATAAATTGTTTGAATATGTTTTAACCATACACATTAGATGGTTTCTTACATATTCTTACCTTCTCGTCATATTTCCTGTAGTCTTCCTCTGAAACTGCTCCTTCAGTGTTCAGGAATTTCACAGCCCTTCCTGGAAGCCCTCCGTTGCACCCATCACATGTACTATCTTTTAAGCAGTCCATTATGTATGACACTGATACTGTCTTTAATGGAATGCTCTTTTGTGTAAGAGAAGCTCTACTAGCAAAAACATCAGCGCCTGTAAATGCCCAACAAGATCCACAAAGACCTTGATTTCTTACTGGTGGAGTCTTCATTTAATGATACTAATACCTTTGATGTCCAATCGATTGAGGAAGGAAAATTTGATTTTTTTTTTTAGCCTGCAGATCTAGGAAAACAGGATTTCTTTCATGATCGAATAAGTGCAAAGGACTTTAAAAAGGCTCTTCTTCACCTAACTCAATATGCATGAAAATCAAATGACGGAATTCGTTCTTATCTAAGTCTGAAAATGTATTCAATTTTTTCGATTCCTCATAGTGATTTCTATTGAATCTCTAAGAAAATAATAGAGACGAGAATTATTACTTCAACTTCTCTTTTATTTTGGAAGAAAATATGCATTCTGTGTTTTAGTGTAAACTCGTTGTCGTAGTGCCTGTTGTTTTCTAAGGCCCAATTCTCGAATTCTAGCTGGTCATGCTTAGTTGGGAAAGTTTATTCAAAATCTGGGTGTAACTCCTGATAGTTTTCATGTATATAAGCATGGCTTATAATTATGAATAACGATAATAAAAAAAAATTTTTCATATTAAATAATTAACTCGCTCAAAATAGTTTTCACTATTATAAATTTATAGATATGGATAAATTATTTGTACTAATAAAAGTAGTTTCTTTAGTCTTGGAAATTAAAAAATCGATAAATATAACCAAATTTATCTAATTTGTAAAGAAAATTTTATAATAAATAATCTTTTTATTCTAAAAAAAATATCCTCTTAAATTCCTTATTATGAGAGTGCATGGTAACCAGACTTTATTTTCAAAATCATAAAATGTAAAGATATTATTTAATAATTTCAACCCTTTAACGCATACGATAATCTAAATATCTTGTTACATTATTCATTTTGTAATCCAAAGTCCTTCTTTACTTTGAAAAATCCGTGCTTTCCCCATGTCGTACCCCAGGAATTTTTGACAATCCAGTTAACACTATCATATCCTACAATCACTGCAACATGTAATGTGTTCTTATCTTTTGGATATGCACATGTATCTAAGACTCCACTACCATATTAGAACCAAACATCTTCATTTGCGTAGAATATGGCTGATACTGGTCCAGTCTCTAACCCTTGTGTTATTTGATCAACAGTTGGATTATCTTAGGATGTAAATGATGTGAAGATATTTTAACCAAAACTTTCTCTTGGAATGCCGCATGCTTGTTATGTTTCATTATATGCTCTATAATTATCCTCAGTAGCTGCTCCTTCAGTGTTTAAAAACTTGACTGCTCTCCCAGGTAATCCTCCATTGCATCCGTCGCATTTTTCATCCCTCATGCAATCTAAGATATGGGAGACTGACACAGGTTTTAAGGGGATGTTTTTAGATATTAATGATGCTCTGGAAGCAAAGACATCAGCTCCTGAGAATGCCCAACATGACCCGCAGAGACCTTGATTTCTTACTGGTGGGGTCTTTTTTTTTTTTATAATAATAAAATACTTATAGACTCCAATCAAGAGTGGCTCCTTATCTTGCTTATGTTCTCATTTCAACAAGAGTTGGGTGGTTTATTATTCTATGCTTTGTTTCTTAGTCAAAGAGATGGAATGGATTTTCATTTGGGTCACTACCAATTTCTATGTGCATAAATAGCAAATGACGGAATTCGTTTTTATCTAAGTCAGCAAAAGCATTCAATTATTATCGTTCATCAAAATGATTCCTGTTGTACCTCTTTTTTTCAATTAAATGAAAGCACATACCTCAACTTCTCTTTTATTTTCAAAGAAAATTTGCATCCTATGCTTCAAAGTGAAATCATTATCATAATGTTTGTTGTTCTCTAGCACCCAGTTTTCAAATTCAAGCTAATCCTACCTAGTCATGCCATCTTTCTCCATTTCAACTTCGATTGCTCTTTACTCATTATATGGGACATAAGATTTCGAAGCAAAAACGATCAATGATAATATAAATAATTTATTCATATTAATAATAAAATAATATGTAAAAAAAAATAAAAATAAAAATAAAAATGATTAAAAAAAAATCAGAAACCGATCTAAAGGGCCATCATACTGAAACTTATACATTTTTCATCCTACTATATATAGTTTTCCTTACAAATCTCAGTTACCTTCTCTAAAAACTCCTCCTATGAACAATCAACAAAATTAATAGGAGCCTTCTTTCTACCATCTAATTCATATACACAGCCATTTTTCCAAATGTAACTTACAAAGTGATGACCTGGTTTCAATTCAATCTCAGGATCAGCCCCGTCTTCAGCCACCTCTTAATGAGCCTATTGAAGGGATTGATTTTAACCATTCTCCTTTTTGATTTCAATCTTACAATCCTTCAAAAATGTGCCTCTTTGCTCAGGATTTAAGTGGAGGGTATTTTAGACAAATGTTGATATGAAAGATTCCTCATTCAAGATGAAAGGGTATTCATTTATTATGTTTGCCATAATATGTAATATTGCTACTGTTCCGCATGCATTTTCAGCTTCTTATTTCATATAGTAGAGATCATTTGTGACTGGTCTCTCGAATGCCTTATCACCTAAATTGAAGAAATAGTTGTTGATAAGCTTAGAGTCTGGGTACACAAATAAAACACCTAAAGCACCTGGAGTGAGGAATTCCTTTTCGAATGAAAGCACATCAACAAAATTAACTATATCTGTATTGACACCTAAAGTGAATAAATATTTGTTCAGGACATCTGAATTGGACTCAAGAGGAAGCCAATTTTCAAATTTTTAGTTATCTTGCATTTTTTTTTTAAGAAATAAATTTTTTAATTTTATATATGTCAAGCTTGTACTATCAATCCTGGTAATGGTGAATAATTAGTATATGTCTTTAATTCTCCAAGATAACTTTAGAAATAATTCATATTCGATTCTTTATTCAGGAATCTAATCGAATCAACTGCCTCTTTACCCTTTCCTTGTAAATTAAACAATGTGACTGTTTTATTCTTTGGCTAGAGAGTGATAGTGTATATCAAACCAGGCTTTAATATGATGCTTTCAGTGAGATTAATTTGAAAGCATTAATTCTTGTAGACTACTCCTGGCTGAAATTTAAGAACCATCCCCTACTCATAGAGATTCTAATTGGTGTTGTAGCCTTCATGAATTCTGAATATCATCTCAAACTCTTCTTTTTAACAATCTACCTTATCTCCAAAATTGGTTGTGCCTTCAAATGTGTTACAAATGTATATCCCAGTTAGAAAGGCTTGCTTTAAACAAAGAAAGTTATCAGCAAAAAACTATTTCGGAGTTAGTTTTGTTGCAACTAATCCTTTTGCGTCTTTTGCTAATTTGTCATACTTCCATAACTCTCCAGATGGCTAGTCTTTCTAACTTAAGTCAAATGTTTATTTTTGACCAAAAATCTACTTTACTTGGTATTTGAAAGATCTAGACAATCCATGAAGCCTTTAGATAGCAACCGCAAAATCTAATGTTCTCTTCTCTTTCAAAATAAGCTTTTATTTGTAGGGGAATTCTTTTGAAATAATAGAGGAAATCAAATCCAAACATCCATCATCATTAATGTTATCAAAGTATGTTTCTGTTAATTTGATGATCTTTTCAGACTCTTCTGATCTTAATAAAACCTTTTCTGCATATTAATGAAGCAATTATTCCAAATAATCAATCTCCTAATTTATTTTTCTTCTAAATGCACTTATTTGTTTGAGAAATTCAAAATACTACTCCTAGTTGGGTTGGGAAAACTTTTAGTGGTTATACATATATCAAAGAAATTATTTAATGAATTCTCTTATAATATTCTTAATAAAAGAAAAATTAAGAAATTAAACTGATAAATACCAATGGAGGATGATTATGCCTTTGATTAGTTGTAAATTATATAGAAACTGTTGTTGGGGGGTAGTAAAATTACATAGATCAGAGAACTGGAAAACATTTTAGAATAAATTTAATAGTAAATTGCTAAAATAGGTATTTTTGAGATATCTATACAAGAATAAAAATAAATTAATTCATACAGGATGATTGAAAAGATTGAATCCCTTAAAATGATTATATCAAAAATCGATTATTTTTAGGAAGAATTTTCATTTTTAAAGGCATATATTAGAACTTAAGGAATTATTTGATTATATAATATAATTATTTGATGGATTAAGAGTAGGCTAGATTTATTGCTTAGTCAATATTTTCATATTACGATAAAGATAAGAGTGGATAATTAAATGATTAAGATTGTAAATATAATCAATAATTAGTAATATAGATGATGATGAATAATTATTAATTTTTGGGCTAACGATTTTCACCTTCAAAATAAGATGTCGATTAGTATGCAGATGTTTTAGATGCAACAAAAAATCGTTAAATTACTTTGGCTGATTTTGAATCTCTGTGCATAAAATATTTTGTATAGAATAAAATTTATATAAGACATAAAATTAGATAAATATAGTATTTTAAAGATAAATTAAGAAAAAATAATACACTTAATATGCTTAAGATAGATTGGATAAAGCAAAATAGTTGTTTAAGAGGTTTGATAAAGATGGATCTGATGAAATTGATGAGAATGAGGCTCATTAGCTATTGGAGGAGACATTTAAGCAGTGTGGGATGTCAAAAACCCCAACTAAGGAGGATTTGGTATAATGGATGGCTTTAACAGACACGAATGGGGATGGAAAGATCAGTTTAGAAGAGTTTCAAGATTTGGTCATAAAGAGTCTTATAAGTGCTGGCATCGATATATATCAAAAATGATAATTTATTTATTTTAACAATAATTTATTAATTCCTATATTAAAATTTTTATTCTATCCAATGTTTACGTTAGTTCACAAAAACAAACTATATATAAAGGGTAAAAACGATAACGAATGCAAAATAATTATGAAATATATTCTCTTAACAAGCCTCCTTATCTTATCGTTTGCTAAGTTGGACTACACTCCAAGGAGATCTATTAGTGCAGTGATGGCTACTATTGAGAATAAATTAGCATCAAAATCCCCTCTGGAGGCTGTAATCAGGGTCTTGAATGAGTTTAGAGATGCTATAAATTTGGAATAAATCTCTCATGACGAGGTTTATGATGTTCAGAAAAAGGAATGTTCCTCAGAGCATGAATTTAGATAAAAAGAAATTACCGAAAATTCCAATGTACTTAGAGACTCTTCAGCCCAATTAAAGGCGTGTACTGATTAGAAAGTAAGAGCCCAAAACTCGTTCGCAGTCAATGAGAGATAGGAATTCACAAACAAACAATAAATGGAATTGATTATTTTGGCTCGGGACTAAGAGGAGACCTATTACAAAAAAAGATCATAAGATTATTAGGATTCTTTGTATGCCATTGAGGAGGCTTAGGATATTATCACATCCCTTTATAGTGGTGCTGGGTCGTTGATTGAAGTTTAAAAAATATCTAGAAAATTACTCCAAAACTCATTAAATATTAAAATTTTTAATGGTTATGCTTAAGTGTTAGCTTAATTGGCTAGAATTGGAAAATCAATGGAAACTAACTTTGATGAAACATAATTAGAGAGAGCATCCCAATTACTAGATACCTTGAGAAAATAAATTAAGGATTCATTCGATGATTATGCTGAAGGTAATGCTGAGGCAATCTAACTATTCAACGACTAAAAAGATAGACTCAAAACTACCAGTGCTAGAATAGTGAAATAACACGATAGATTAGAGAAGGTATTGGGTGGACTAAATTAATGTATTGGATCATAATCAGCTGTCGCTCAATAGTCTTCAAACTAATTATAAAGAGCTCAATAATTGTATGATTAGGCCCTTGTATTGTGCAGAACTTTTGAAAATGAGTATAACTATGCTACTTAAGGAAGAAGATCAGAATAAATTTTAGTAACCTAATTAGAGGAGATGGTTGAGAGAAGATTTGGATAAGTTGAGGATGAAAATCATGAGAGAAAACTAAGATTATAATGAAATATTAATATTATGTAATTAAATACATCAAATACTTTTTCCTCAAGAACTTAGTTGAATTAAAATGAATAAGAACCTTCAGAAGTTATGTTTTAGGAGGTTTGTGTACTATTCCTAGATTTCCTAAAGAACAACGAATTCTCATAATGTGTTCAAGTTGGTAGAAAAATATTAAAAAGAGTGAAAATAACTTCAAGCATCTTGGGCATATACAAATTAGCTATGGGATTAATTGGATTGTTATATATAATACCTAGAGCATTTATTTATGGGCTTATAACTTAGGGAGTTTTTTATATTTACATTTATTATGTTTTTGACTCTGAAGAGAAATGTATATTTAGAAAATCATCATAAAGCAGGATTGTTGTCATGAGATGTTTAATAAATGAAATCAAAAAAACATAGGATTAATACAGGATAAGGCTTTTTAAAATAGACAGAGAAATCTCAAAATATTTGAGATATTCTCTAGTAGCAATCATCATTAGAAAAGAAATAGGAATATTTTTGTATTTGTTGATAAGCTAGATCATCCACTTATACATTTATTGTGATCACTTCTTTGATGTCATAATGAACCGTAGTCGAAAACCACCAATATAATCTGATTTTCAATTCATTTTATTTGATTTACCTGTATTTTTACTAGGTGTTTTGGGAATAATCTCAATATTATTGTTTGTATGTTTCGGATTATTATATTTTGCCACTCATCTTATTATAGTTATTATAAGGCTGTTAATCATGATACCATAATCCATAAAAAGTTTACATAAATGGATTAATAAAAAACTTTAAAAAAGTATAAGGCTTAATTAATTATAATTATCAGAAACTTCAAATGATTGTCCTATATGCTTGCAAAAAGACAAACTGGTAGCTTTATAGTGTGGACATGAATTTCACCGTAATTGCATTGACTTGTGGTTAAACTAATCGAATTAGTGTCCAGTTTGCAGAAATTAGATATTGTATTAACTCTGATATTTTGATAATTTTGATTTCAAGATATATTATATAAATAAATGGGAGAGTTTCGAAGTTTTTTTTTAATTATCGATAAAAGGGGAAGAAAAAAAAAAAAGGAAATAAAAACATTTGATAAATAATATTAAATCTTCTTTTTATTATATATAAATCGACTTAATGAGCTCTCAAGCTGATCGTAATTAGGAGCCTCCTCGTACAAATGTCATCCTTGTTGTCATAACAAATAAGGCTAATAAAACACTTGGTCATGATAAATATTTTAAGGTTTTCAGTCCATTTGGAACTATTTAAAGGGTAATGAAGTATAAAACTATAATAGATGCTTATTTTTGAGAGGTCTCTGACATGGAAAACGTTTGTTGAGTATGATAATCCGGAGTCTGCTGTTAGGGCTAGATTAGCGATGAATGATAAATATTTTTGTGATGATTCGACACTTGTCATGAACGTATATGCCAGTAAATTATAATTTATCACATTCCAAGAAAATAATACGGGTGGTGTAGGTATAAGATTAATACAATTTTTTTAGATTATACTGTCCTTAGATAAAAATAGAAAGAAGCACCTAAATAGGCACCACAAAACATCCCATTTAACTACTAGCTTTTACAATCTCAATTGTAGTTTCAACACCAAATGCAATAATAAATATAGTCACTAAATACACTCATGAACTAACTCTAATAAGTTTGTGCTGATGGATTTTAGACACTCTAATCTTAGGATCTCCAGAACCAAATAGAGAAACAGTAAACTATCCTCAGAGACATAGCCGATTAGTAGTAAAACTTTTAAAACCTGACTGATGGATATTAGAATTTCTTATAAGGTCTCACAAAATCTGATGAATAATAATCAACCTCTACTACCTCAAATTAAACTCAAAAATAGAGAAAGAAACTAACCTTGCCTACAGCTGAAAAAAATACTAAAGGTGAACCCATTGAGTTCATTTAATCCTTCAATGAGACAGAAACCAAAGATAACATCTATCATAGTTAGACTTAAGACAAATTTAATGAACCCATCCCAAATAAAATGTATCAGAGTGAGGGGAAGCCACTCAATTATCAGTAGAAGTTGGAGGATTTAAACTTTGATGGTTTAAATTTCAAAGATTCGGCAGATGGGTCAGAGGAGGAAGACTATTAAGAGGAGGAAGATAATGATCTGTTCACTTACTTCAAACATGACAATCAATAGAAGGAAATGAGTGAGAAGGATAAGTAGAGCATCTTATAAAAGCTCAATTAGGATATGTCAAATTAGGGTGATTCGTCAAAACTTGTCTCTTATATGGAAAAATAAACTCAAATTAATGCATAGGAGAAGTCATCAAAAAGTGTCGATAATATTGATCAACTTATAACTAATTCAAGACTCTAATAAAATTAATCCTCAAAAAGCTAGAGTTAGAGTTAGACTCTATCCGATAAGTTGGAGGAATACGTTAATCCACTTTTCATGAAAAGTAAAAATTATTATTAATTTTTCATAGCAAGAAAATCTAAAGTCATTTATGCTAGATGGTTTGATAAAAAGGTCGTTACTTCGTTAATGTTGTATAATTTGTTTAGTACTTATGGGAATATTGATAAATTAATTTACCTTAAGGAAAGATCAAGTGCACTCGTTTAATATTTTACTTAAGATCATGCTGCGATAGCGAAGGAATCACTAAATGATATTTCATTTTATGGATAAACAATGAAGGTATTTCATTTTATTTAAATTAAAGATTTTCTTTTCGAATTATGAGGAGATATCATTAAAAACATAGCCACCGAAAGCTGGTGAAATATTTCCAGATGTGAAGTCTGGAGAAGAATACTTTTAAGGTTGTGAGGAGACTAATCGAATTAAACCTGACTCAACTTATACTCTCGCCCCACCTTGTGATACTATCTAAGTTTCTAATCTTAGTAAGTTGTCTTGTCAATCATAAGTCATACTCTAATATTTCTAAAGTTTTGGACCTATCAAATAACATAAGTATATATTGAAATAATAAATAGGTTCGTAGCAAACGGAACCAATAAGCATCTTTGTATAATTAAATATTCTTCTCTTGAAGTAGCAATTACAGTCTTAGCTAATCTAAATGGAATAGATATCGATGGAAAGTAATTTTTAATTTTTAATTTTTTTTTAGAAGAATCTAAATCAACTTTTCTAAGTAGAAGTTATGATAAATCAAAAAAAATAATAATTATTTTTCATCTTATAAAAAATGTCATTTCAATCAAAGAAGACCTTCCACTATTTCACAATAAATAGTTTCCTTCCTTATCTATTGCTTGGATATTACATGAGTATTCCAAGTGCAGCTGAACCATCATGGTACAAAATTTAGCTTTACAAACATAAATGGAAGCTTGACACATATTTTATGCATTTAGCATTTGCAATGTAAAATATATTATTTATCTTAGTGGATGCTTGTTATCCATTTGTATTGATCTTAAAGGACCCTACAGATAGGTCATGATTAAATGCAATACTTGCCTTATTGTTGTTTTGATTATACAGTGGTTCTTACCATTCAGGGAGGGGAGTTTAATAGTTAGGTTTTTTTGTGGTCTACTTATAACGTTGGATATCAGATACAGTAATATGTACTATAGGATGATTATAAAGCCGATTGAGATTTTTATCAATAGAAAATTTCCAAATGATGATAACTGTAGTTTGAAATCTCTTTATTTTAAGATTAGTTATATGGATATAAACAATATACCAAATAGTATGCTCTGTTTGGAGTTGGTTGGGCTCTCTAAGGGTTGATGTCCTATAGTTATCCATCAATCGAGATGTTATAGAAATTAAAATTTTACGATGACCCAGTCCTATGGAACCTACTCATTTCCATGCCATGTGTAATTATTTCAATTAGATTAATTAATCTTCATCTAACATTTAATTACGATGAACTGAAAACATCCACTCACAACCAGGGTGAATACTTTTTAGCAAACATGATTAAGAAGAAATTCGTTGAAGATGCTCTAGAAATGCATGAATAAAAATTATTGCATAAAGGTAATGAGATATTATAATTTTTCAAAGATGAGGATAGATATGAAATAGGAAAATATAAATCCTTATATTTTCTTTAAATTCTCTGTAATTGCTCAGGAAACGTATTTATTGTCTTGTATTGCAATCAAATTGATTTTGGATACAAATTGTCAACCGTGCAAATATTATTTGGTATAACCATATGTGCATCAGTACTTTATGCTTCAAGTATTTATTTCTCTCTAATTAGATACATTGTAATATAAAATCAATTTACAATCTTTGTATCGATTAGGGTCATTAATGGCATTTATATCTTAGTTAGCTTTGTGTGTTTCTATACTGATTGAAAATAAATTATTTTGTCTATTATCAACCCTGTTAGTTTTAATCAGTAATTCCATAGGATTATACACATTTACTCATGCTAATAATTATGTACTATTTCGTTTATATCTATATAGTTAATAGATGATTTCATGCTAAGTATAGTGTTTTCATCGATGACCTTGATTTGTTCCATTTTATTTGGTTAATATTAGTTATTAATGTCTTTGGTTGGTGGTTTAGTTGTTTAACTTCTTATTTGCTTATATACATTCAGGAACACCGATATTGTCCATGATGATCAGGATGAGAGTGAGGATTGAGAATTGAGAATTAAGCGAAACAAAAAAAATACAACAAAAAAAATATTTTTTATATATATGGCATTTTGAAAAAAATTAAAAATAAAAATCTTATTTTTGAAATGAAAACCCACACAGACGTATCAAGCTCAAGAAGAAAGTAGAGACGTGCTCACTTTTCTGCACCATCACACATAAGAAGAAGATTAATGAGCTCATCCTTATCAAAGGATTTGAGAAAGAAATATAATGTTAGATCATTACCCATCAAGAGAGGGGATGAGGTTACAATTGCTACGGGAAAGCATAAGGGAAGTAAGGGTAAGGTTACATCAGTTTATAGAAAAAGATGGGTTATTCATATCGAGAAAATTACTAGAATGAAGGCAAATGGTATTCTTGTGTATTATCCTTAGGTGCCTCATAATAAATCCCTATTTAACCATCTAACGTTATTATCATCAAACCATAATTATCAAAAGATAGAAGAGACCTTTTAGAAAGGAAGGCAGCTCGTGGAAAAGGTTAAAAGGGTAAGGGAGAAAAACACACTGCAGAAACAACAAAGAAAAATTGAGATTTATAATGTACATTAAATATGGAGAAAAAAAGAGGAGATTATATTATATCACTATTCCTCTTCTAACTAAAATCCATTAAATTTCTTGAGATTCTCTAAATTAGGATATTGTTTCTCAAAGTTCTTAGCCAAATTCAACACCTTAGCAGCCACCTCAATTAACTAATCATGTTCAAGACCACATTATAAACTAATTTCCTTTATCTTTGTTATTTAAAAAAATATATACCTATGTCTCTGCATTAAAGTTTGTTTCTAACTACTCAACAATCTTAAAGCCAACAAATATAAGGGATGCTCCTAATAAAGTATACTTATGTTAACTACATAAATCATATTCATAGAGGATCATCTTAGCCAAATACAAACATAGCTTCTTCAAGTATTTGTAATGCTTTAAGGGTAGCTTGTCCTCTATTGAACAATTCTAGAGAATTAGATTATATTGTTCATAGATTGTAGGACCACATAAATCGAATCCTATTGTTTATAAAATTTCGCTCTCTTTCTTTTTAATTTATTCTATTGATAATTTTTTATGAGCTATCTTATCGTGCACTACTTAGAGTTTCATGGGATGAATTTCCTCATACTTAGCAGCAATAAACATCGATGTTACGCCGGATAAATGAAGATCTGAAACTTCGAGTTGTCTCTCTGATTTAACGAAATAGAAATCCAAAACACGAACTGCAATGAAGAAGGTTTGATCACTGCATTTGTAGGAGCATAAAACTTCAACCATCCAATCAACCATCTTAGCTCTAAGTGACTAAGATATATTATGTTGTTTTAACTAATCTTGAGGAGTGGTTTTTTTCTTATATTTTATTTATATCTATACCTCTAGCTCCTTCAAATGATCAAAGATCTCATTGGTATATGGTTTTAATAACTAGGTGTCCTAATGTACAATGTCTATGATCTTGATCTATGCAAATGTAGATTCTTGGGGAAGGGTATAAATCTTAGCTTTGCACTAAGGAATATTCTCCTTATCGTCAAGATCTCCATTCAATGATCTTTTGATGCGATCCTATTTTCTTTTAAGTCCGAATGCTAAAAATGTATGATAATCATGAATACCATCATTATACAAGCTAGTTAGGTTTCTCCTCACTGGATCACGAATGCTTTCGATTTTGGATACTCGTCTTGGAATTTCAGGGACACCACTTAGACTTCTATTGTATTTAGTTGTTTCCATAAATTTTATTCGTTAAATAATATTAACGATCGCGCAAATTTAATAATATGTTAAATACTATAATTCCAATAAGATTAGCAATTAAATATTCCCCACCATCTCTTGGTTTGATTTATAAGCGAAATCAAAGGGACAAAAAGAAGAGAAGGTACTCGCATTCATATTAAGATACCACATTTAATTGAATTAGTTGGCATATTTGAACGATCCACAAGAAATCACAGAATAGCTCTATTCAGAACATCCAGAATACATCAACAACTCAAATGTGGAATATCATTAAGTATGAGTAATAATTTAAAGGTCCTCAAATTAGTAACCTTATTATATGAACACATTCAATCATAAAAGAAATCATTAATAAAAAATTTAGATGAAGTTTCATCTTACATTCAATCAGATGATGAACACAATAAGTCCATTTTGTTTGAAACTGAGTAAATCAATTATAAGACACCCTACAAGTAGGACTTGAAGAATAGTAGTTCGAATCTAAGTCTATCTATGTCAGGAATGCAGTAATTTATGCAATCCTAAAAGTCGAGATTCAATAAGAAGAGCCCCACTAACGAGGCATTTATATAAAATTTTGATGACAACTAACCAGCACCAAGAAACTCTCGATATATCGATTAGATGATAGATATAAGCCAATAAAACTATTACCTAAAACAAAATAAGCATATCTAATTGCCAGAATAATTAATGACAAAATAAAGAAAATATTGATATATTATAATTCAATGACCATAATTAGCATAATTTGGCGATCCTGCCAACACTCCACTATGATCCAATCCATCTTTCTAATACTCCACTAAATATCCTTTCAAGCTCATATTAAATTTAGATAAATCGACATCCTAAAGGATTAGATCATAAAAATACTTTTTCAAACTTAAATTAAAAGGGATGAGTTTCAGATCTCTCTATCATGTTCTTTGTTGATTCGGATATCATAACCCTACCCTCTACACCACTACTTTCCATTTTATTTGCTATAGACACATCCTTACCATATAGGTCATATCTAACAATATCTGTTCCTATAATTCCACCAATCACTTAACCTGTGTGAATTCCAATTCTCATGTTTAAGAGGGGAAAATTAATCTTCAATCTAACTTCTTATATAATTTCTATCATAGAAAAACCCATCTTGATAGTATTGATGGCTTCTTAAATAGGCTAGGATATTTAATATTAAAAAGTACATTTCTTTTTGCTGAATTAGTAAATCCCATAACAACATAACAATCACCAATAGTATACACCTTGTAAACATTGAATTTAAGGCACATCTTATCCATATCAGTAAATAGGTTTCGAAGCATGTTCACGACTCCCTCAGGATTAGTTGAATGTGAATACTCAGTAAAACCCTTAATATCTGCAAATAACATTGTAACATCATCAAATTCATCAATAAAGTCCTACTTATTGTAGACTGATGAGTTTTTCATCTTTAAATATGCATGAGTTGGCAATAATTAACTTACAAGGGCAATCTATTTGATTTTCTTCTCCTCATTTATCTAAAGATTATTGAATATTTAAATTTGTTCACTCATGCTTCTGTGGTACCCAATCAAAATCAAGAATTGAGCACAAACTAAATAGTATACATATTAATGCTCAAATGCTCCAGATTTTATATAAAATCCTAAAAATACTCCTAATGTTGCTATCATGTAGGCAAGGTTTTGCATAAATGTAAATAATTTAAGATGGCAAGAAACAATTAAAATGTATAGTAATTCTAATAAACAAATCCCTGGGACTTCATTATTTTATGTTAAAAATGCTTGGTATAAAATTGTAAAGGCACCAAACACAAATATTATGTAAAATGCCATATTAATGCCTTTATTTTTATAGGCCTAACCCAAAAATGGAAATAGGAGAAGTAATATAATTAGGAAGATTGCCTATTTAATAAATATAATTACTCTTAAAACGAAAATAAGTAAGTTGAAATCAAAGAATTATCTTACTATAAGTGTAATTAAGGTTATCATAAAATAAGTCACCCATAGGAATCCTACTGCTATTCTACCATAATATAAGTTTTATTCTTTAAGTATGTTCTAGAAATTTTATTAAATTTCTTCCTAATTGCCACCAAGTCCTAAAAGGATGTTTGGTTATAGTAATGCTAAATTGGGATTCTAATCTTAATCATCAGCCTAGAGTATTTCAGAATCATCTATTTAGTCGGGGATCTGAACTAGGGAATCAGGTTTTTAGAAGGCTGTCCCTCTGTCTGATCCTTATTATTGTGGTTAAGGGGATCCTAAATTCCTATGAGATAATGCATCTTGTCCTTAAGATTGTGCAGGGTTTATCGATAGTGTGACTTACAATTTATTCAACAATTTTCCCTTTTGTTGTGGACTCTACATTTATGGTGAGTCAACTGATCTTCTGGCTACATTCTCGTTAATGACTTTCTTCGTAATATTTTACCATTTCAATTGATGAGCTGGTGGAACATAATTGGGTGGTTTTGTCTTGAAGACTTAATAAGTTTCAATCTAACCAAGTCCTTTAGCTTCTTTGTACTTCTTCTCATAGAACTTAATGTCGTTTCTACCAACACTCACTCCTTATCACTTTTGCGTTACTTAAATGCGATTTCTGATAATGTAATTGCTCCTGTATCTCCAGTAGAACCTATCCTTGATGTTTAATTGACAGGGTCTCCTATCAATGAGAATTGCGGTTTATGATGTCCTATAACACCAGCAATTACTCTTCCAACATGGATACCTATTTTAATTTCTATCTAATTTCCTTTTCCGTATTTTCTTCCAACAATATGGCTTACCATGTCATGTGCCAAATTCACTAGTCTCATCGTCTTTTCAGTTCTAAGCATATGCTATGACACTTCAGCCTCGCAGGCCTTTATACCTGTTGCTGCCATATATGTATATCCTACAGTTTCTATCTTTTGAACTCCATGCTGGAGGCAAAGATTGTCATAGACTCTGAAAAGGGAATCCAACATCAGGACTACATTCTTTCCTTCCTCTCTCATAATTGAGTCAAAGTCACAAATATAGCAAAATAGAATGGATACATCATTTTATGCTTCTTACATGGAGTAGACTCCTCTACTAATTGATTATTAAACAAATTTAGGAACTAAAATTGATAAGATATCATGGGCTGCCATATTGTCTTGCTCTATTTAATATCTCGCTAAATAATCATTTCGCCTTTATTTAATGGATTCATAGTAGGAAAATAGCAGTCTAATAATAATGCTTATGATCAAAATGACAATAGTGCTTCCTGCATATATAGACACTCTTGTTTAAGAATAAGTGCCATTGCTTGTGTCTAATTCCTCGTTATCTACATTGATGCATAATCTTATTATCAATTAAATAAGATAGAGGATATTATAAACTACAATGGGTACCACACTCATATTCATACTATTTAGAGTTGTGAATAAGGACACTAGCGTTGCACTTAATACAATTTATATGTCCAAACTCAACCAATCAATAACAACTTTGACTGCAAACAGAAGCAATATCAGTAAATGTGACTGGGTATAGTATTATTGCTTGAATTTCTCAGTAAATATGAAAACAAGCACGAACAAAAATATGACAAATACTATTAAATACTCAACACTATGTTATATAAATATATAAATACCCTCCAAATGTATTTTAATCGTTTAGGAAGAAGTCAGTTAATCCATAAGCTAAAAAGTACATCAGTAAGACAAATGCAAAGAACTGTAATTATTGAAGGGATGGTTCAAGTTTGGTTTCTAGGAACTTTTATTCTAAGACTGATTCCTTCATTTCTAAATTTAATTTCTTAATTTTCATTTCAGTTACTCTAGTATCACCAGGATTGAGCATTTCTTGAATGTATGGACTTATTGAAGTAGCATTTTTAAACACTTTTTGTACGATTGTTGACACATGTCTGGATAATATAAAAATCTTACATTTGTTAATCGACAGTCTAAGCGATAATCTCTTTATTTGAAAATGATTAATATTCTATTCCATCCTTGTTTAGGAAAGCGAATTATTCATAAACAGTAGGCATATAGTAGAATCTAATGAGGTCATGAATAACATAGTTTATGAATTTAGCTCCACAAATAGAAAATATCATAGCTACTATCGAATTATATCTAGTAAATAACTGTTGTGTTAATTATTGATAATCCCATTCTGAAAAATTACCTCTATTGTTTACTAGTATGAATCCAACTCCTAGACCTAGAACAAATATTTAGATTAATCCGACAATGGCTACTCCTCTTAATATTAATCTGAAGAAAACCTTGAATGTGGCAATTATGATAAGGGAATATATAACAGCACTTGACATCATCTATAAATCAGATTGCCATCCTAAATTGTTAGTTGAATAATTGATCATGTAAACGCAGGTGTAGAATGTCCATGCAGCTGTAAGGAAACTCTCAAAGAATCCTTCTAATAAGTAATAAACTAAAAAGTGTCTTGTTTTGATCTATCCATCAACATATAATGCAGGAAGTTGTAAATTAATTTAAGGATTTGTTGGCGAGTCGAATATACCTAATGCTATTGAGTTAGGTACTATGAATAAGAACATGAATAGGAAAATAGTCATTGAATCATGTAGGGATGTTGCAGTAAACTAACAAAACCAATTAAAGAAAAATAACGTCATTCCCAATAATCCAGAGCAGTAAAAAATATAGATGACGAAGTTACTCATTCTCTCAGAATTCAGTTTACCAATTTCTAATAGCAGTAATTTAACATCTGCCAAATTATTAATTATAATATCTCCTGCATTCACTTCAGGATATAGGACTGCCTTCTTACTATTTAGTAATTCGATACTAACATTTGCAGCCTGCATCATCAGTGCATCATTATATCCATCACCAATAGCTAGAACTACAGGATCCCCTGGGAAGTAGTTTCTGACCATTAAACAAATTAATTCTTTTTGCTGGGGACTCAAGTTATATCCAATCAAGTTTTTACAAGCACAAGATAAATACCTGAAATGGCCCATTATGTCAGGAGAATCTTAGATTATTGCCAAACTATGACCATTTACTATGACTACAAACTTATTTATTCTTTAAAACATCTCCCCTGCTAAAATTGTAGTGGATGATTGTATCATAGCCTTCTTTTAACCCTATTTCTATTCTTGCTCTTATTGTTATTTCTTCAGTTCATTCTCAATAGTTCCTATTGCTGTGTTGATTTCAAAGAAAATGTCCTATTTGGTTTTACCTGATATTTTTAGATTTTTCTAATATGCTGAATCGCAAAGCTCTAAAGCCTAAGCACAACTTATGGTTGCTGCCTCTTCATCACCCGAAAGTAACCAAGCGTTTATGTTGCAATGTTTTGTAGTTTGAATTAACTCTAATGCATCTTATTTTAGTTCTTCCTTAAAGCCTATCATGCCGATTATATTGAGGTTCTTCTCAAACTCAATTGCCAACTACTCTAATTACTCTGATTAACTTGTTAATGAGCTATGTAAGATATTAAACTATTTTCTAAACTTTTCAGCCTCTATCATGTTCAAGGCCTTAGTGGTGTATAGAATCAATCTTATTCCTCTTCTCTTATAACTTTAAACCATAGCATCTAATTCTTCTCTTTCCTTTTAGTTCATTTCCAGCTTCCCCTTAATAGCCTCATAATCACCTTTGCATATCAAAAGAGCCTTATTCTTTGATCCCTCGCCTGATAATTAGTTTATTGCAGCAAATTCATGTATATCTGGAATGTAGATATTTGAACTCTAAGGAGATTAAATAACTATTGATGTTAAATTCCTCTATTAAGTGTAATTGTTAAGTCCCAATATTTGATACTAGATGTTCTATCCACCTACCTTACATAAATACGCATCAGGGCCTTCAAATTTATTGAATTACTCTAAAGAATATCCACACAATCTGGCAAATTCTAATGCTATCTCCTCATTTTTTGAATATGATTCATATGCTACATCCTATTATATGTAAATTGGTCTGGCTTCATGGCAAAGCATTATGCATTTCAGGAATGAATCATAAACTAAAGAATTGTCATTTTCATTTTACTGATAATCTAATTGAGGGGATAATTATTTGTATTATGAAACCATCTATAAAAATTCATCATTATTATTGTTTTATAAGGTATGAGAGCTTTTCTTCTTTCCTGCAAATAGTGGTCTTCTTTGATTTGTTGAAAATTCTATTGTTTTATTCTGAATTAATTCCACTTTAGATCCTTAAACTTATTTAAATATTTGGCTGTTAGCATTAGTTTTAACACTTTTTAGTTAATTAATTCTATTGGCTTACTATCTTTGGGTTGTTTCAAGAGTATTAATTATTTATCCTCCATTAGTCTTTTTGGCATTCATGGGATCATACTCAAGAGCGATCAAATATTCATTCTCCGGAAATGAAAGTTTGTTTATGGGCTCATTTTCATCCTCCTCTAACTTTTTAACCTTAACATTTAAGTTATTTAGCAATTAATCATGATTTAGAGTAAATTGTTAAGTACCAAATAAGAAGCTATCTAACTTATAATATGATGTTGTCAATGTTCCAGTTTTATCAATAAGCATATAATCTACATGTCCTAAATCTGCTAAGACCTATGGGTTATGTATTTTGATGAACTTTTCAGCATCCTTCTTAATTAAATGTTTCTCCACTATGAATTTGTTGATGAAGTTCATTATGTCGTAGATAAGGAACAAATTAGCAGGAATAATCTAGCTGTATAAAATGAACATATTGAACACCTTCATGCCATTAGCAGTGTTGGGATCGTATATCTTCATGAAGGAAATGTCATCAGATCTTGCCAATAAGACAATAATAGAAATCTAATTTTATATAAAATTATACTAATGTAAAGAACATTGATAGGAGGACCATTAAGAAACTTAATGCATTCGAATAGTGGCCTTAGAATGAGTCCTTATCTCGGAATTGGAGAGTGCTTTTAGCCGTTTTAGTGTTCTCTCCGGTGTATACTACTAGAGCAAACAACCAGGATGTCTGTTTGATTTTAGATCCTTTTGGAATGAAATTTTCGTAAGTTAATACTTCCCTTTTAGGATCTTTTTTTAATTTCAAATTTCCATTAAATGTTGTTGTGTTATGATTAGGGCCCTCATATTCCAATTTACCTGATAGGATCTTCCTATATTCTGGGTATTGGCCTTTCTATCTAGTTCTGAGCACTATCATCTATGTAAGGTAGGAGGATTTCTTTTTGGCGAGACTTGAATGACCGTCATAATATTGTGTATCCAACATGCATAGGGCTTCACGATCTCTAACTTGCCCTGTATCTAAGAGAATTAGGTCTGCTGGTGCAATATCTCCTTTTGTTAGGTAGAGAATGTCTCCTACCTTCAAGTCCATCCATTTAACATCATTTATATTGGAATTTTTTTCATAGCCTCCTCTTCTTGTCGTTTGATTATTAATTATGTGATCTTGTTAGCATCGTAGATAGTCTAACGTAAACTACAAGATCATATAAACAACAACTCCTAATCCCATGGGAAATATAGTAATCCATCTATAAAATGGGGACAAACTACTATCGATGAGCATAATTAAGGAGATTGCCAATAGGTACAGATTTCCTACTCGTCTAAATGATCCAAAGAGGGTTCGAGGCAAAAAATCTAACAACTATAATTTTTTAAAATTAAGAAACTTACCGAATATTTGTTTGTTTTGAATACATTTGGTATCTAGGGTATACTAAGCAGGGTAACTCGGCCTTTTGTCAACTCCATGGTTATCATCTCATTCTCAGTCTTTATTTCCTGATAATCCATTATTTATATTAATAATTATTATTTTTTTATGAACCTAGCCTTGGCACTTAAGGTTGTAGTATAGTGGAAGAGATTTGTACTCTCACAAAAAGAACTTAGATAAATCCTAATGGTCCAATATAAATCCACTTACGTCAAACTTCTTTATGGCTATAGAGAATATAAAAAAAGAAAGTTTTAAAATTATATAGAAACCAATGCAGCCAAACTTATTTTTAAAGCTCTACATCTAGGGAAGATTAGAATCGATTTCCTTAAACATTTTCTGATTAATCATTTTGTTAAACGAATATACTTTTTACATGACGATCCTCTTAATAAATTGGTACAAGGATAGCCTACCATCATTAAGGCAATCAGACCTCCTATTTTTAAGAAAAATAACTATAAATAAATGATACCTAAATTATGCTCCAATATCAATAACTCGATAATTATATTTAACTTCTAAGCTCTAAGAATCCTTTAGAAAGAGTAGGGAGTTTTCCAAAATGAGCAAATCACATAGCCTTTTCTATACTTTTTCAAGAAATTAGTATCTGTTAAGAGATCCTAGTAGTAATTCAAACTTAATAAAGAACAATAATTGAAGTATCTTAAGACTCTCAATGCAATAAATAAATTTCAACAGAAAGAATATTTGTAAATTAGATAAATATATAATGATGTGAAACTACTGAAGAAAGTGTATCTCATGAATAGGATAAATCATACCATTAATATATTCTTTGATTTTTAGATAAAAGAAATATGTGCTGCTGTAAAAATCTAAAAAGTGTTTAGAGGATACCTTAATGTAAAAAAGAAAGGTTTAAAGTATGAAAAGATAATGACTCTTATTAACGAATCTAGATCAGTATATATACTTTAGAGATGGTATAGGAGAATGAGATTCCAGCATAGGTGCAGTTTCTTTAAGGACATATTTTTCAAATGCTATGTTATATAATCGAACATACTATATTTAGAAGAAAATATTTATGTCAATCTACATAAAATAATCCAAGATATGAGTTATAGAACAAGATTTATTGAATAATATTCAAATATTGTATATGATGATACTGTTGCAAGATTGAAAATTCATATTCCTAATTCGGAGATTTTAGGATAAACCAAATATATGAATTAAATATAAGATTTGAAGAACGTATAAAAGGAAATTATTCCAATCTGGCTTAAAAGAACAATTGAATAAGTTCCTTTAGTAGATAAAATATTAATTAAAGATAAACTAATTAGGTAGAATAAATAAAGGTTTTGGAATCAAAGGAATAGATCCAATTTAAAATTTCATCATGAATAATTAAAGACTATCACTAATTATAAGATTGGAGATATATTTCAGCTACTACACAGAGGGAGCGAAGGAAGTTTTGAGATTATTAATGGGAGAAAGTATTTAAAACTAAAATATGAATCTATTGTTGAAGCCAGATATAGGTTGTTGGCAGTTGCCTTATTGACATACAGATTTAACAACAATGGAACTTACATTGAGTTATTCGGGGAAAATTAATGGGATAGTGGTCATTTAAATAGTACATAGTAATATTTTAATAAAATTGAGAAAGTATATAAGATAAAATGTTCTGAAATTTAACTTAATCTAAAAGTTTAGGATGTTAAACCTGTGGTGCTCGTTTTGAATAATCCTGATGACTATTAACGAATTACCTCAAAGTTCTACAATGAATATGGATAGATATCCACAGATCATTACTTTAAGAAATATGATTATCCCATATCGACAATAGCCTCTATTTAAGTCCCACCTTTGAAGATCATTTAAGCTCCTCCTGCTATATAAGTTTAAGATAGTAGTAGGTCTACTTAGGTTCCAGCCAAATATTCGATTATAAGTTTTAATTCTGATAAAGTTAAGAAGCCTTAATCAAAATAAAGGAACCATAGTCCCAATAAATGCTAAAATAGTTCACCTAGATAGAGTGAGAAGAATATTATTGAATCAATATTAACTAGCAAATATAAATAGAATCAGGATTAATCAATTCAGTGTATGTCGCCTGAATTGAAATCTAGGTTTTTGACTGAAAAAAAGAAAGATGCTGTTAATACTTCATTCAAATAGTCTACTGAGGCTAGGTTAGCTGAGAACAGGAAGAGGGTCGCATCGTTAAGACATGAGCCAAAAGAAGATGAATCGTTTTATAAGTAATTTAACATCTTCACAAATTTAATTTTAAGACAAGAGAAGAAGTTTTTTGAACAAAAAATGAAATAATAGCCTCTTTCTTAGGATTTCAGAAGAACCAAAGTTAAGAAAACTAAATTAAAGCCCTTAAGTTCTTTGATTCTAAAATAACCTTAAGAGGAGGAAATAATAAGCCCAATCCTGCCTCAGATATAAAAACCATAGAAATAGAAATTATAGCCAAAGTTATCTAATATACATAGATATGCAGTTTTCCCTGAAGAATTATACGCTGTTGAAGATAAAGATACATTATAGTATTGATTTCATAATAAATAATTACTTAAATATTTAAAATAGGCTTCTTCAAAATCTTATTATTTGAAGTGTTTAAATATGTCCTTAAGTTCTTAGGATGAGTGTTTTTAGATTAGTTTCTTATCGATAACAATTTTTCCAAGGTCTATTTGTCTAGTACAAATTCAAAATCATCATGAAATAGATCTTATAGCTCTCCATCATCACGACATGCCTTATTTATTGAACAATATTACAAGTATTTAAAATTTAAGACTCATGAAGATGGATACATTGATGTAAGGCATTATAAAGATTCCTTTAGAGACAATCAAATCCCATAACTAGAGTGCTTTCTTCAACTCCATGTTGTATGTATAAAGGGTAAAACACCATTTTGATAGTATGAATGCATCTTCTATTCCAAGCTTCATGTAATGATGATATATTTAGATATCTTATTATTTTAGTAGGTCCATGGTAATTTTACTAATCATACATTGCAATGGGAATTCATCAACGTACATCAAATACATCATCCATTTAGGCTGAGTCATAATCGAATAAGCCCCTAACCATGCTTCACCTAAATCTCCACCAGCCTACATCAATATTAGTGCCATTATATAATTCATTCCTTATGTGTATGAAAACTTTTTAAAAATAGAACAAGTCATTCCAAGTAACTCACTCAGTTTGTTGACACTTTCTGGATTCTTCTAAAAATATAAAAGACATTCATATATATGATATTACTTAGGGAAAGTTCTTGTGACATCTCTCAAAATATCTGATTTAGATATTTCAAAATCTCTCCCTAAGGGGATTTATTGACATAACTAGGATTTAAAGATGGTTTTCCAAATTAACCATCGAATTGGCCCTCCCCCATTTTTCATCAAAATTTCATTAAATTGTAATGGTTTCTTACGATGCATTGTATAAAATGCATTTTACAAGTCTCTTACATTACCTTCAATTATTTGACCCTCAAATAAATTTTGCCATGCCTTCAAAGTTTAGTTAACGTTCTTTTAATCGAAGAAAAATCCTATTTCATACTATTTCTCCTCCTAAGTCCCATTTTCTCTAACCTTTTTGTTTTATAATTTATATACTATGTTTGATATGTGGAGATTTTAAGCATAGCTAATGAAATATGTAAGTCTCTTCTAATCTCTGCTTATTGGAGTTTCTTCATGACATTTATTTCCCATATTATATAAAATAAAATGAGAATATTGATAGTGAGTGGGTACAGCGTAACGGAGAATGGCAAAATCTAATTTGATAAATATTGCGACATAATTAGGAGGGTATGTTTAATATCTTACCATAGGTTTTTCTAAACTAAAAACATCTTTTGGATACAGAGACTGAGTTTTTTACAAGGGATGTCTCAAATTTAGATGATTTTCTCTTTGATGCAGAAAGCGGCTACCAATCGGGTGATGCTGCAAGGCTATTTGATTTCCTGGATTTCATATTTGTAGAGATGGATGCATCTTTGAGGCCATGGTCGAAGTTTAGTCAAAAGATTATGGTTCTCATAAGAATGTGTTTGAGAACCAACAAAATTTTATTCGCCTCATCGGGTGCTATGTAGGGACTTGTGTTTTTTGTAGCCACCAATCTTGAAACTGTAATGATTTCAAAAATATATAGTCCAGCCTGTTGATGTGATAAATGGAAACTAAGGATGTCCACTTGGTGATATGACCAAAATATAGAAATCTGTCGATTAAATCAAAAGGAATGAATATTTTCTTGATAATGTGACTGGAGATCTCTATGGAATACATTTTGATTAAGAGTAGTTTAAAAATTGCTGGGTGCCTATTGCTAATGGTGGGATTCATTACAAGAAAGCTGCAGAAGAATACAATATAGTGGGGAAGTATATGCTTAAAGCACCCATTTATAAACCGTAAGGTATCAAGGAAATTTATGGAATTTTTACATCAAGTTAGGATGAAGAAATTCTCACTATAAAGAAAAATAGAATCCAACATCCATTATTTAAGGATGTGAAGGCAGAATTCTTAGTTCACTCGAAACACTCGTGGGATATTCATCCGTTTAATGTGTTAAACCCACGAAAAGTGTTTGAAATTTTAGCAGAGTCACCCAGAGGACCATAAATTATTTAAGTTAATCATAACATTATTGGAGTGTAATTTACAATCAATCCTAAATACCCTGAAACTTTGATTCTCCTAAGGAATTTTATCGTTGAACATCTAATAGAGATTAGATCACTTATAAATAAGCCACAATCAATAATAGTTGCTAATAATGAATTACGTAAGAATAAATTGGATTTGGAAAATTTAACATAATAATAAACAGAATTATAAAATAAAGGTGAAAAATCGAAAATAAACTTTGAAGTATTAACAAAATTTAGACATGTTGGGTTTGCAGGAAAGAAAAATAGTAAACTTGAAGTAACATATATTTTTTATTAGATTGTAAAAAATAATGCGATTAATGATAATGGAAAGCTTAATTAAGCTATGTAAACTATGAAAGCAAAAAATTCTCCCAGATAGAATACAGAAAATGATCAGCTTTCATCAAAAAAGAGTGGGCTTGCAAGACTAACCACACGATTATAAGAGGAATAGAAGACTACTGACAAATTTTAGAAAACAGCTGCAGAAATTAGATAGATGTTGCATCCTAACATAAATGATGAAGGAATACCTCCTGATGAGCCATTATGGGTAATAAAGTAAAGTTAAATTCATAGGTTCCAGGAAATATGAGCGAACACTTAAAAAGTAGATCTATGACGAAATAGCCAGAATAATAACAATCTATGACTAGAAGTGTAAGACCCATGACTTCTTAAAGTAGAACATTCAAACTTACGAGAGTATCAACTGCTAAATCCAGAGTATAGCCTGTTGTTCCTGGATATGATGAATGCAGAAATAAACCTATAGTGAGATGCTCTTCACCTTACATAACACCTTTGGAGAGGGAAAGATAAGATGAAAGGGATGCTGATTCCAAAATATTGGGGCCTAAAACTATAAGAACTAGCGTGGTGTCAACCATAAGATAATTGCCTCCCCATCATTTATACTAGAATCCATATGTTTCACCAGGTGATTTCTAATTCAGGGAAATTAAAAAAGATAAATGGCTAGCAGAACAAAATTTTATATTAAGTTGACAAAAAGAATATATCTTTATTAATTATCAATCTATTGGCATCAAAACATTCATGAGTTAATTGAAGTAGAACTCAACCTATGGAGTCATTCCACTCATAAATAATCTGTCAATCTTTTGGGAATTCTTCTCTACTATGACGTTAACGAGCTTCTTGGAGTGGTGTACGCTTACTAGTAGAAGGAATTTGAGGTAATCTTTAGGTCTCATCTCAAATAGTTTTGTGATCTCTTTTGGGTTGGCGCTGAAATATTTAGTCCAATTGAATCCTTTGGGTTGGATGAGTCTACATAGTATCTTGCCTCTATAGGGGTGGTCACTATTCAATATGTGGTTGAATATTTCTGGTGTCTTCATCATGTATTAGACACAAACCTAAATCTTTGAGAGCTGAAAGGTGATGGGGAAGTATTGGTAATTGTCTCTGCAATCTTGGATGAAATCAATTATTTCTTCATAGGGTGGCATGTCTTGAGGAGCTTTGGCTACTATGTGGTCAACATACTTAGCTATTTTTTAAAATATTTTGAATACCTAAGATAATCATGATTTGGTCTTTATTCTTCATTTGTAGGCACTCTGATATCACTTAGGTCTACATGATTCGTGGCATTTAACCTATATCTGCGTTCATTACCATCTTAAATGCATTCTACAGAAATGGCTCTTAAAGTTTTGATAACTCATCCCTATTGTAAGTTGTCAAGTATGCAAATAGTAGGATCTCTTCACTCATTGAGTCAACTTCAGTGTTTTTTGGGGGTGGTGGGGGCACTAAAGAGCTCAGAGCAGCCTTCATCTTAATGATAGCTATCTAGCGATTCGCTCTTTATCTTTAGAGATGGTCACATCTTCTCGATTGAATGAGCTAATGCTAGACCATCACCTAGCAGGGTATTATCACAGTCTACTCGTCATCGGTGCTTGAGGGTCTCATAATATTTGAATTTAATTAATGAAAGCAAAATATTTGGTTAGTGGTTTTTGTACATAAAAAAATAAATTAAATATAATACATATGTTTCCTGGAGTATGTTCAGATCTTTACAATAAGATTAATTAAATACAATCAAAACTAATTGATTAAGAGATATAGTTAATAGTTTAGCTGCAACTACCATATAAATGTGTCATAAAGAAATAATTTTTACACATTTATAGAGATGATGTTCCTATTTATAGTCTTGCATTAACATTTCCCAGTATCATTCATTGGGAAATGAAAGAACAAATTGAAGGCTTTAAGTTAAGAGATTCATATTAATCTAAAGAGTCATATAAGATTAAAAGATTGTTAGATGGTAGGGTGTTTTATACTAAGGTTCAAGATTTCTATGAACCCTTAGAAATACTCGGAAAAGGAAGTTAAGCTAAAGTCATTTTAGTTCGCTGTAAACTAACAGATAATCAGTTTGCTGCTAAATGCATTCCCATTAATGAGATCTCCTATTAGGAAATTGAAATAAATCGAATATTAAAACATAAGGCGTTTTGCAAATTATATGAAGTATTTTAGGGATAAACGAGTTATTATATAATTATGGAGAGATTATCTGGCAAAAATTTAATGGAAATAATGAGAAAGTAAACTGTAAATCTTGAATAAGTAAAAAAGATTATGAAAGTAATATTAAATTAAACTTAGGATTTATTAGAAGGGCTTGATTACATGCACAAATAAAATGTCATGCATAGAGACTTAAAACCGGAGAATTTAGTATTGCATAAATCCACAGAAGAAACCATGTTGAAAATTGTAGATTTTGGACTTGCAACATATTCTACACTTAAGAAGTATTTTTAATTATTAAATCAAGATATAAGTACCCAAAGTGTGGAACTCCTGGTTATGTCGCTCCTGAAGTGTGCAATTATAATGGAGGACAATATGGAACCAAATGTGATATTTTTAGTGCAGGCTGCATATTTTATTTACTATTGACTGGAAAACATTTGTTTTCAGGCCAAGGATATAACTTTGTATTAGAATAAAATAAAATATGTAAGATTGATCTTTAATTAATATAAAGTTCCTACCCACAATATATAATGGTATCAATTTTGTTTAAATAGAACTTAGTGTAATCGATGCTATATAGAGATCCTAGAGCAAGGCCAACTGCAGAGGAATGTTTACAGAATCAATTTTTCTTGAAATCTAAACCAACTACCTCCTAAAGGAAGGCGATGTTTCAGTAAGCCAAGACTTGCAATCAAACTATGGAATTCAATCAAGAAAAAATTGATTAAAACGATTCACTACTTACTAATGATATGGTATCATATGGAATGGGAGCTAAGAATGCCTTATTCAATACAAAAGAATTTGAAGTTTGATATAATCTTCTTTTATTTCTTGATAATTAACATAAAAATTATTTATCAAAATTTACGACAATAATAATCATAATTTTATAATTTATAACATCAAATTAATTCTTTTTAAATCTTCTCAGATGTGAATTCAAACTCTTCATTTTGTTTGGATGTCTCTTACTTTTTCTTTACAACAATGACAATAATTAATATTATAATAACTAATATATTTAAATAAATTACTTAATGAAACAATCACTATTAGCAGAATCCAATACCATTTGAATCCACTTGAGTTAGTAGTTGGGATAGGATTTTCAGTTTAATTTAAACTTATTGTTAGGTTCTATTATGCTGAAGTCAGTTAATTTTAAGCAGTAATCGAAAAACTTAAATCTGTTGAATTGAATTAATAATAAATATCTAAAGTTGATTAAACAGTATATAGGATTAAATTTTAGTATGTTCCTAGAGCTAATAAATTTTACTTCACTAAGTTAATAAATTAATATTCCTAAACCTCTTAATTTATAATGATTTAACCTATGGATTAAACCATTTATTCTTTTGAACATGACTGTGTGTCAAATAAATTTAGGACTATTTAATTATCTTAAGAGGACTAAGTTACCACTAATTTATTTAAGCCTGTAATTGAGAAATCTAGAGATTGAATAGCTGTAAAATTAACCTAGTTCAGTTAACATTGATTATTAACTTTTATATAAATGAAATCATAAAAAACTAGTGTTACTACAATGGCATTTAGATTTGTTGCAATTGCAACATTTACATATGTATATAGTCCATCCTAAACAGCCTCTAATTGCTATCCATATAATGTGCTTGGGCTAACGTATGAAAAATCGATGTCTCTAACAACATAAAAATTTGTTCTAACTGATTAAACTGAGTAATTTGATATGTTCACTGTAAATAATGTGACCATCATTTAATTGGAAGTCAATTAATATATGACTCCGAAATATTGCATAAATTATGCATAATCAATTTACAATATTAGAGGAATTACATTAGTTACTTTGTTGATTGGCATCAATGTGCTATTTAGAACATATTAGTATGATTAAACGTTGTTTAAATATGAATAAAATATTACAGTATAGGGATATTCAAGTAGAACAGTATTTAAGGATTATATCTAAACGAAACCACCTGTGTAAATTGCGAACTCTAATGTTACATTTAGATCGATAGCCAGTTTAGATGTCTAATTATTTTGTTAATTATATTAAAAGATTATCAACTGCTATAATTTTGAGTCTATGCACAACCAACCTGGATTTTATGAAAAAATCTCAATGAATATAGTACCACATGTGTAGCCTTAATAAGAACTAATAATTTGATAGGCTGATGAGGCGTTTTGATTTTTTAAATTGATTTGAACTACATTATTTCCTGAAAATACGTATAGAAAGTTATTAACTGATGTTGATTAAGTAACTTTCGTAAGATTATAAATTTACTATTATTAAAGTGGCTAAACGTATGAATAATTTGAACATCCAGAACAATATACTGTATAATTTATAATACTTCCATTAAAGTACTCTGACACATTAATCTTCGTATATCCTGATGTATTTGGTGTGATTAAACTTTATAGTTAAAATGAGGAGTTGATTTAAAGAAACTCTTACTAAAAAAATATTTATTGACTGACATTATAATTTATTGCTTAATTACTAATATTTAGTACTTAGGTTAATGTATTTTATAAAGTTGCATTGAATACTGGCACTATTTTCTATGTTACATCATGAAAATAATAATAAGTTTTTGTTTCGGTAGTAATGGTACCAACTATATCAGCGATACCGGATTAGTATACACTAGCACTTATCTATATAGAACCCTCTTCTAAATATTGAGAATATAATAAAGCTTTTTGCTGCTAGAAAAATCCCTAGAACAAACCTAGAAATGATTGGTTGTTTTGATCTTACACTACATAAAAAAATTAATTAGAATATCCATAAGTTAAGCTTGGATTTAAAGTTAAATCCGTGAACACTTGCTGTAATTTTAATTTAAATCCATCCTATAATGTATATAAGTAAAATTTGTTTAAAAAGTATAGACTAGACTATGTAGTGTTATAGAAATAAAAGTAAATTCCCTCATTTATCGGTCCGATTATAGCTTATTATGATTATGGGTATGGGTATGTTAATACGATAGAGTAGCCTTGGTTCTATAGAGAATTTCTTAATATTATCAATTGATTTTAACAATTAATGAATAACATATTAGGGTAACTAATTGCATTAGTTTCAATACTGTTATATGTACAAAATTAATTCATAATAATTGGAGTTGATAATGATGTCTTATTCATAGTTATCTTTAATAGCTGATTAGGATATGAGCATAAAACATATATTATATTTTCTATGACCTAAACTTGTTTAATTATGATTGAAGATTAATTTAAGGCCTAAGATAGATTTAATATTTGTTAATATATAATTTCTGGGTATAATAATTCAGTGGTGTAAAGCTGCAATGTGTTATTGTTCCATATTAGTATTTGAATTAACTTATAATATTAAATAGTTTTGATCCCTGTAGGGATCAAAGTAATAGTAGTGTTACTTAAATAAAGAATTGCTGTATTTTGCTTTTAATTAAACTGATAATACTGAAGCCTTAAATATCCTGAAACATAATAAGCTACTAAATAAATATTAAAACTGTCAAAATAATTATACGTGCATATTGTAGAATTAATTAGAAGAACCAGATAATATGAATCTATTTCCTAATATAAGCAATCTATCTAATTTAATGTATATGTTATATTAGGCCCTACAAAATATTAGGATAACATTTAGGCATAAGCCTTGTAGAATGATGAATTAACAGCCTATATAGCGCTATCCTATATGTATATGCCAGAGTCATTAAATTATAATACTTAGTACTAAATGGTATTGTTAATCCTTGAATTCGTATTTGCATCATTGCAATTTATTGTTATATTTCCAGTTCCTTAAGGTTATTAGTTCAATAAATAGGCCTGATTAAATTAATAAAGACTGAGTGTTGTAATTTAATTGGATTATAGAACAAAGTTAGAATATCCCACAGTAAATGAATTTTAAAAACCATTATATAATTAGGATGAATAAAATTATTTAACATTTGATTTTTTTATTGTAACCATATTTGTTTTGTTCGTCAGTATAAAATAATCTTTAGTTAAATATATATTTTGATATTACTGCTGGATTTAAATTGTAAATGTTTCATAGTAGTCATCAACTTATTGAATCAGAACAAAGGTGATGAAAAATATCTTATTTTATTCCAATATAGCAAAAGAAAGTAAAGTTTTTTCATAATTTTAATAATAACCTGCAAATGAAATGAAAGAGGAGTTAGATTTAAACAATTAAATATCATAAAAAAAAAACTCTGATTATGTCATCCCAAAAACTACTCCATTATATGCGACAAATAGTTAAATAAATTAGCCTGTATAATTTGCATATTGTTTAATTGAGGTCACAACACCATTATTCTGAATCAATTAGTAAACAGTGGAATAGTTGGTAAATATGTATGACAACGCAATCTGATTTTTAATTTGTGTGATATTTGTTTATTATAAGTCACCAACATCAATTTAAATAGAACTTATATTAAGCGAATTTAATTATTGATTTTAATAAAATAAGATTGAAATCTATTATTATTGTGTACACATAATCACTAAATTCAATGAATTGTTTTGAAATATCAAATTAGAGCAATTATAGACTATTGATATATATTTTAATTACTTGATCTATTGTAATTGACTGACTAAAAGCTCTCAAATGTACCATTTTCTACCATTTGATATAAATTGATTGTGCTGTTTGTTAACACTCCCGCATAATATGATTGATTGTACCCATTGTCCAAATACCCGAGAGTGATTGATATTATCTCCTCTTGAATTATTGTGTTTGATTTTTGAATCGATTCAATTATTTACCACCCATTTGTAGAACAATTATAGGCATTATCTAGCCCAAGGTCACTTAATGGATAAATGAATGTATTATTAACCGTTGGATAGACTGTATAAGCAAATACATGGAATTGAAATATGCAAAAAAATATCATTTAATATAATGTTTCTTATTTTACTTTTGCGAATTTCATCTGCTAATATTTGGGACAATATGTTTGGAAATTACGATGCTCCTCAAATTGATATTCCAAATGATTTTAAGGTTTAGATTGGTTATGAATTTATGAGATAGCCTTTACTATTAGACATTTGGTATTCCACATAATTTAAAGCTATTCATATAAAAACAAGAGTTTAGTCAATAGATAAAACCATCCAAAATGTTTATGTTAATTTAGAGCAAGGGGAAATTATTGTCAATTAAGCTAACCTTTTTGGATCAACTTGTTAAATATTTGTTTCTCCAGATATCACATCTAACATAATAACTAAATCAAGCAATTCAAATATAAAAATGGAGCCTTAAGTCGTATTCTAAGTAATCAGTCTATACATGGGTACGGATGATGATGATTTGATTAGATACGACGTCTCAGCACTACTTCCTGGAGATAATAGAATTTATGCATTATTTAATCAAGACAAAACCCTGAATAAGATAGAAGTTGCAGTTAGAGAATAAACAATTACATTCCCTGTAACAGAGGACCTAGTTGAAAAATAATTCAGCTAAAATGATTTTTAGGTACCTTCAGATTGGAAATGCTCAGAGAAGAAAATTCAAATTAGAGATATCTCTGAATTTATACAAAAGAACTTCAAAATTCCTTGAAATATATATATTGGAAATTTGTAGATAATCTTATTCTTTATCCTGCTATAAAAAGAAAAATACTAGAATATTTATCCTGCATTATTTTTGGACTCCCTTCTTGTATGATCACACAAGCTGAAAAATATTTAAAATTTT
>VMTU01000190.1:0-76302 GCA_016759055.1 Paramecium bursaria | reverse complement strand
TTTCTTTCTCCTAATTCTCCTCTTCAGCCAGCTTTTATTATAGTTTCAAGTCCTTGATAGTATTATTCGTTTGTGCAATATCATCTTATAGTTTATAGATATTCTCATTGATGGTATTCAATTTTAGTCTCATAGTGTTTGCCATTTGTTATACAGATTCTTGTGAGTCAACATTCTACAGAAGTTCATCCAACTATTATTCATATAGATTGTATAGTTTATTGCAGAGTGACTACATCTTAACTTATTTAATCAATTGAATCTCTTTTTCCTTCAGCTATCTAATCTTATTCTCAAGTATGTTTTACTCATCTACAAGCTGAGTAGGATTTTAAACAATTTTTCTTTGTATTAAATATAAATAATACTTGTTTAAGTTGTTGATGTCTCTCTCCAGTGATATGATGATCTACTATTATTTGGTTCTTTTATCAAAGCTTTATTATCTCTTATCTTATGCTATTTCTAAATCATATTAGGCACTCTCTAATTGTTGGCTCAATTCAATTAATTTGGATTGCAATTATTATTTGCTATTCTCATGCCTCAAAACAGCTTCTTTGATATTTGACATCTCTTGTAATATATTCTAATATGATTCTTTGGTTCTTATCAAATCTTCTTTAAGTTGACCTACATCTTCATCAATTGAACGCTTTGAAATTAAGTTAATATTACTATTTCGTCAAACCTGTTCCGCCATATTTACATATCATGCCCTCGCCAAATTTATAGACTCTAACATAATTGATAGAGCAACTTTTTAGATCTTTACTTATCCTCTCCAAATAGGTCAAAAAATGTAAAATCATTCACTCCCATACACTTGAATATTTGCTAGCACTTAAAGAAAACAGTCGAAACCTAATCAAATTCTCCCATATTATATGGTTTATCATCTATTATCAATTCATCAGCTAACTATTGAATAATTGAAAAAATGATTACTTTCGAAAAAAAACTAAAAAATCCATCCTCATCAGGATTAAACTAACCATCTACTGTAGTGAATATTTAGAGGTCTTCCAATAATCTTATCAATTCTTCAGTCTAATGAAACATCAATTTGAAATTTAAATAATTTAATAAATATACTCAATTAGCGCTCATTTCTTCAACTAAAAGTTATTTTGGATCCTTATATATCTGATATATCTTAAATGAAATCAATGACAACAGTGATGTAACATAGAGATATGTCATGTCATATTAAATGGAATATTAGTTAAAACTACCCCACCAAATCGATGATAAGCCAAAACCAATACTCAAATTAAATAAAATTACTATACCTAGCATAAGTTATAACCAGCAAATGCATGATTTGATTGTGATATCTGCTTGGTAACAACTATGAGGGCTAAGGATGATATAGAGGAATCAGCATATCCTAAAAAGAAACAGCCAATCATAACTAAAAATGTTGAAATTTATAAATTTCTTATAATTATTTATATTTTCATACCCTATCTATGCAATAAGTATTCCAAATAGGTTTATTATAATGCTAATGTATATCATGGTTCCCTCTCCAAATCTTTCAGCAAATTTTCCTGACGAAATGCCTCCCAAGACTTAACCTGTTCCTGTCACTAAAAACCCTAAAAATATATAATTAGTTATATCGTCATCGCTGTAGCCATTTCTCTAGATCAATTCTGGAATAAATAAAAATATAACTGAGTTCAACTTTGGTTTAGAGTAATTTTTACCAATCCTGCAAATAATAGAATAACTAAAAATAATGAATAGTTTTTCTCCATGATCTATTTAAATATACTAACTGCTTAATATTTTATATTATCTATAAATGGTTAAACTACAACATTTTATAAATTTCTTTGATCCTTACTGAAGAAAAACAAAAATTATACAATAACCGATATTATTAAAATTGTTGTGTAGAACCAAAATAATGACATCTATTGTGTGATAAAATATCCTATGATATTAGAAAATATGTTTGAAAAACTTGTAAATGAGAAGCTTATTCCATAGTATAAGGACTTGTTTTTGTCATTACTTATATAATTTATATAGGCTACGAATGAAACATAAAATATAGTCTACAGTACACCTGCCATCAATGATGTTAATATCGTAATTATATATACTATTGTTCTGTCACATTCACTTTAGCAGCCAGAAACCATAAGTGCCCCAATTAAGAACAAATTCAAATTAAAAGAACTCAAGTAAAAAATTATTTTGAAATTATATTTGCTGATCAAAGTATCAACTATTAGTAAAGTCAAAGGTCCAAATAAGTAATTGCATATATATTGTAATGGAGCTAAAAAATAATAATCTTCCTATTAATATAAAGTATAGATTAAATTTTTCCCTGCACTAGTAATACTAAGCATTAACATAACTACAGAATCTACAAAGATCAGAGAGCACATATTCTCCAAGTACATTCTGTCTTTCTTTTGAAGCATAAATACTTTTCAGAATATTAATAATATTTATAAAATAATTTTAATAGTAGTAAAAGAGTTTTCTGAGGAATATAAAATATTGCTTAATCAATATATTATTTCAATATATCAAGCCAAATCTGGAAATACTTTTGATAATTTTGTAAATAGATGCTGACCATAAGTTGTATTTGCAGAGAGTTTCTCCAATTGAAGTCCATCCCATCTGTTAATTGCACTATCAATCTATATAAGAGCCTCATTTATTTGTGGTAATTATTCCTTAGGTATGGGTTCTAAGGTAGATTCCCAACTAGGATCAAAGAAAAATGGTAAGGAAATTCTGTCATTCGGAGCTAGATTTCTCACTCGATGAGGAGTAGCTCTATACATTCCATGAGTCCATAATTCTAACATATCACCGATGTTGATGACAAAAGAATTTTCTACAGGTGGAGCGTCAATCCATCTATGGTCTCTAGTTTTAACTTATAAGCCACCTGAATTATCTTATTTTAATATCGTTAGAAAGCCATAATCAGTGTGTTCTCTCACTCCCCACTCATCACCATCCCAGATATGTTTAGGATAATTGAAGATCCTAAATAATATTGTAGGATCTTTCGTAAATCTCTCCTCAAAGTAATTTAAAGGTAATTATAGAGCCTCTGATATAGCTTGCATTAATAAATGGGCTAAGTTGGTTAACTTCTCAATATACTATTGATATGTTTCCTTGAATCCGATCAATTATAGATTTTCAAGCCATTGGTTCTGACCAAAGGTAGGCCAACCATTCTTCACTCCAGGGTGCTCTTTTGAGTGTTCTATACCTAGATATATGCCTTCCTTTCTGTCAGGATATCCTGAAGTCAATTCACCTCCTACAGGAAAATATCCTCTCCACTACTTTCCCACCTATTTCATATTTATTTTTTCCTTCTCATCCTATGGTAAAGCAAAAAATATTTTAGAATAATCGAACATCTATTGAACTAGATCTTCTTCAACACCATGATCAACAACATAGAAAAATCCTATATTTTGCATGGCTTGATGAATCTATTAGACTGTTTGATGCCTGTCTAATCCTTAATTGACAAGGGATTTTATGCTTATTATTGGAACTTCTGAAATCATATTTTATTTATTTTTATTATTAGAACTGATTTAAACGGAATGTATATACTATCTTAACACATAATATTTTACTTTTAATATATTGACTAGAAGTATATATTCAAAAATACATAAAAATGAATGATTTCAAAAATTAATTATCGTATTTTCCATGATGTTTCAAACAAGAGTAATTAAGAAAATTATTTATATTATATTATATTAAATATATTACATTCTGATGATAGACGATGTATTTTATAGTTGAAATATATTTAGGAACTTAGGGTCAACATTAAACTAACAGAGAATCCATCGATACCTCCACCATAACCACCACCTCCTGCTATGTCGCAATTCAACTAAAATAATGATGCAATTCCATTGGAATCATCCAACTATGATTTATCTAGAGCTGGACATCCAAAAGCATGTGTTTTCACATTTCTATTCAAACTTATTGCCTTAGTCATCTATTTATTGTTGAGTAGCTCACAAATACTTTGTTATATATTAGTGATTATATTTTCATCACTTGATTTTTGGACTGTGAAAAATATAACAGGAAGGTAGATATTAATCATAATTCGTAGATTATTAGTTGGATTGAAGTGGGAGACAGTTGATCTTGATAATGGAAAATCAGATTTGAAATTTTTCTCTAGAGATAATTTTTCGATTAATTAAGTTGATGCTGCATTCTTCTGGTCATCATAAGTAGGGTTCACTATAGCTTGGGTTATATTTGGAATTAAAAATCTATTCGGATTCAGCATATTTTGGGTATTTATAGTTATATTGTTTCCTTAGTTATCTTTAATTGCAATTGTATTCTCATTGTTGTTTACAAACTTATGGGGATTTTATAAATGCAGAGGACAACATAAGGCTAAGATGGAGAAATTGTAGAAAGATCTAAAAACAAAAGGAGTCAATTTATTCACAAAATATATGTTATGAAATTATTTAATATGTAAAACTTACGATATGGATATGTTGTTAGAATTACTTGTAACTATGAATACAACGCCAAAGGGTGTCTAACAAGTAAAGGGTAAATTCTTCCTAACTATTTGAAAGGTTTATAGATACATCTGTCTACTTCTAGTCCTATGACAATTTGAAGGAGGCAAATAATTTCAGAGAATGTTTGTTTCAAATATTGCCAAGAGGATCATTCGAAATACATGATGAGTTTGAAAAGCTAAAAACTGAAGGATTAAGCCAAAGATTGCAATCCGAAAAGGAACAATATAATAACATTGTGAAAAATAAAATGAAAGAAGAAGTTCTATTAGGAGCTGAAATAATTTTAAAACATTTAGAATCAGGATACTATCTAGTTGGATCTGATGATTGTTCCGATACAAGAACTGACTCCTTTAAACTAAAATTATAAGAAAATCTAAGCAGTTAAATTATCTTCCGATTTGAAGCATCCAGAAGTCACTAAAAACCAGGAAGACCTATATTTGATAAAGAACTATTAAAGATATAGTCAGAGTAAACCAAATTTTGGATTGAAAAAAATCTAAAATAACCCATTTATTTGGATAAGAAATTAGAAAATACCGATATGAGACCCTCACTAAGAGGAAAATCTCAAGATTCCCACAGGTATGAGGCTATCATCTCTCATAACAGCACTACTAATTGGTATTTAAAGATTAATAATGATTATGATGAAACATAAGAGTTTCATAGAATTAAGAACAATGATTTAGTTTCCTTCAGATACACTAATGATACATATCTAGGTGTTGATATTAATACTAAATAATGCATTTTAAAAAAGGCGTAATCAGATCATATTCCTGTGGATAGTATTTGGGAAATATTTATGAAGGAGTAATTTGTGAAAGAGTAACAAGAAGAAGAGCCAAAGAAAGGAAGAGAAAGGTAAAAAGAGTTAAATTCTCCTTCTAGCTAAACTAGTTAAAAGTATTACTCAATCAAAGAAGAGGATGAATAGATGCCATCCCAATTTACCTTACCTCCGAGAAGAAAGAAACTTTCTGACATTAAAGAGATAAATAAGTTAACATCTCTGATGGCATTAAAGTTTCCAAAAAAAGCTAAGTCTTAAGCAGAAATTTAAGCTCATAAACAATAATAAGAATAAAAATAAACTACATACTTTTTCAAACACTTTCTAACAGGAGAATTCCTAATTAAGAGTGACTATTTACATAAAGATGACTATCATGCAGCTTGTTTGAATTCAGATACAGATAATAAAACAATAGAGATACAACTTGCAGATGTGATGGATAAGGAATTGGTTAATGGGTCATTTATAAATATCAGCTCAAGTAGCTTGTTTTTGTAACTTGTGGAAGACAGTCCTAGTAAAAAATAGAATCACTTCTAACAAAAATCATCTATTATTGTCGGAGTTAGTTCATTTTTTAAATAATTAAGCTATTCAGAGGATAAAACATATAAATGCGGATTTAAAGATAATATTTCCTAAGATCAATTCATAATCAATAAGATTTAGCCCGAGTATATAAAAGAAATTCTTTATCCACTTAGTAGTTATGAGATATTGTCTCATTTTGTGCATGTTTTAAAAACTTAGCAATAAAATTTTACCTAAATAATATCCCCTGAGAAGAATCAGTTTATACTGTTTTGCTTAAAAAAATTAATTTCATACATAGCGTTTGGAGCAGAGGATTCTTCAAAAAAAGATGCAGAAAATATAATTAGAGATAGAAAGAGGCAACTTATAATGAAGGATTAGTTTTTTATTGAAACATTAGTAGAAATTTTATACAATATTTCGTTTAAGAATGGTTCCAAGAAACTATAATTATGGAAATATTAAAGAGATCTTATTAAGGAAATATTTAAATCTACTTACTTTTTACTTACGAAATTAATTTAAGGTAATAGGGTTACCAAATTGTATGCATCCTAGTGGCTAGAATTATTCTTGCATCAATATATTTTGATTAATGAACCATTCATTTAAACTTGTCTAAGTGAAATTCTAAATGATAATGCTCAAGCCATTAAAATATTTCTAAATTAGAATTCAATCTCAAGAATTATTGATATCATTTCTTCACATATACCTCACGAGAAATATTTGAATGTACTCAGCTCTATTTGTGTTTGCAATGACATTCCATTGCAGGAAAACCAATAGCATGTCTTATAGTTATTTTTCTTGAAAATTGGCTTCGATTTTGGATTTAAATTTAGAGTCATAGATAATAATGTTCACATATTGTGCCCTATTTTAAAACAAGTCAAATTTCGATAATTTTAGGACTTTTATAATGAAAGTTTGTAATAGGATGATTTATAATAGTGGAACTACTTCTTGAGTTATTTTAAATTGTTAGGAGAAGTCTGCATGAGAAGAAACAAATAAGCTTAAAAATTTGTAGAAGAACACTTTCCATTAGATATATTAAATAAAATACTGTAGCAATCAATTACCTACACTCAATTCAATATCTTAAGTCCTTTTATTGATCTCATCAGGTATGCATATATTGATGCATCTCCTTATGAGAAAACTAAAATAATAAGTAGAGTAATATATTATGATGCTCTCGATACTGAGCATCCAAAATTATTATAAATAATACCTAAGGAATCTGAATTACGAAATGTATTGGATTTGATATTGAAATTCCTTTAAGACTTTGATACTTTAGAGGGGAAATCAAAAGATTTTTCAATTAATTTGAATAAAATTCTTAAAACATTAAAAACTACCATTCAGCAAGGATTTTGGGATGATTAGGATGAGTTGAGAACAATATTATATTCAATGTATAAGGTCTGCAACAGTATTGAGGAATTCATGAATTAAATGAAAAGATCGGCTAAGGAATAATCATCCTACAAATCATTAGAAATCTAAAAAGAACTATAAATAAGGGCGAACAAGTAATTCAAAACGAAAATAGGGATAAATAATAATTTGATCATCGATTGCAAATAAACAAGTTGTGAAATAATTCATATCTTGTATGATATTGAAAATAATATACGGATATTCAAAGCTGCATAATTTTTTAGAAATGTAGTCACACAGTATCAAATTTAGACAGTTAGCAAGAAGGGAGCAAACTTGTTATTTCCCAAACAAAGAAAATCATTAACTTAATAAAGTGAGGATGAAAATACAATCAAGCCTGAAATAAATAAATTTGCGAGTAAATTTAAAGAAAGTTCAAGCACGGCTGATGATAAAATTTTATATGATCCAAATAACTGGATCAAGGCGTTTCGTAATATAATTGATAATAGAAAGATTATGGAGTTTGAATGTTTTGAGTTAGTTTTTGTTGAATTATCCTTTTTTTAGAATCCATTCATGTTGAAGCATAGTTTAGAAATTTTGAAACGATCATATGGATAGAGGAAAGATCTAATACAAAACTTTGAGAAAATTTTAATAGTGGCATAAGGCGCCACCAAAGAATTATCACAACTATCTGGCTTAATATATTCGAAATTGGAATAAATTACAGAAATTAGTTTTTTCGATCTCTACAAGGAAGGCAACAAAAATATAAGAAATAGTATAATATGGTATTAAACGAGTGATCCTGTTAAGGCTGGTTTACTATAAAATTTGTATTATATTGGTAATTTGATGAAGAAGGATTTTGATAAGGGAAGATCATTGAATCCAAATACATTTGAGTTTGTAGAAAATTCATCACAGATAGCATTTTGCGAGAGAGAACAAAATTATAGATTACATTAATCATTGTTGTTTTCATAAGAAATACATGGATAACTTATAGCATATATCAAACTATTCAACTTTGGATTGCCAGTCATATATTGGAAGCTTCTAAGTGGTATTTATAACTATTTAACACTATTAATCTGGAATCATATGGAGAACAAAATGGCTTTGGCTAAATATAAGGATTTGATGATATCATAATTGGATAAAAATGTGGGAGTTATTGACTTCCTCAAGGTATTATTCACAAATAATAAACCCTTGCTGTTCAGTGAACGAGAAATCCCCAATATTTTAGATAAAGTGTTATTTATATGTAACTCAATCAATTATGATCAATACTATAAGTCTAAACTATTCGAATTTTTAAGAGTTTTACTTATTTTTAATAGTAGATATATATAAAGCAACTAAAATTTATCACTATAAAAGATTTAGGAAAGTAGGTACTAGAAAATTATACTAATATTTGATGATCCTGATGAGTCTGAGTCAATTGTAGAGATTGAAGAGGAGTCATTTAGCGATTTCAGTAAATAAGAGGAATCTGTTCCATAGAATAATTCAGATATTTTACATATAGACTAAGTTAAAGAGCTGATTGATTAATATTAAGAGAGTTATTAAAAATTAAGGTAAGGAAATCATGAAATTGATATAAGTCCAGAACTATCCTATTTTTATACTTTTTTTGCCATATTTTCACAACTTATAGAAGATAATCACAAAATTAATTTGAAGAAATGTAGGCGAATGCATTCATATAGTCAATTGGTAACATTATTAAGTGTGTCTGAACAATGTTGGCCATTAAAACGTCATTTAAGGGCTTATTTGAACAGGTTGTATTATACAGGAGACGTTAATATATCTCTAGGATTTATAAAAACAGATATATATACAATTTTGGATGATTTGTAAAATATAATCGAGATTAAAAGCGACCAGGCATTTTCATTTATGAATTTAACAATAATTTAGAATCCGATAAGATATAAATATTTGATTACATACATTTATCTGTATTTAGAGGAACTTTTGTTATCTTTGTATTTAGTTTTTAATAATGAATAATTTCTAGAAGACTTTGAAGAATCACTATTGAATTAATAAAAGGCAGGATCTCTTATTTTACATTTCTAATTGTTTGATTTAACAAATAAATTGGTAATGATGGAAAGATATTATCATCAAAAACATATAGGATAATTGTCAAGGTTGATACTTAATATACTTAGATGTATATTCAATACATTTGATATGCATATTCTATTAATTAGAGAACAATTATATAAGTGTTTCCTAGAGCTAATTTAGTAATAAGAGAAATTCATAGTAAAATAAGTTGCCATTAATAATTAAGAATAGTTTATTAAGACAGTTCAATTGGAGAGAGGAAGAGAGTTGAAGCAATTCAAGAATAAGAGAAACGTTGATTTAAATAGCAAGCAATCCTTGATTGATTAATTATTTACAGTGCAAGTTGATAATGATAATGATAAGTAGAGTGCAAGTAGATTAGTCAAATTGATGAAACCTAAACAAAAGATTGTAGAAGACATAAACGAATCTCTAAATCATAAACTAAAAAGAATCATAAACGTTATTAATCTTTCTGGATAATTCTAATAATTTTTAGAAGAAGAGTTTTTGGAGGTATGTTCTAAAATGTCAGAAATCGAACAATAGTCTCTAAAAGCTTATGAAGCAAAAGTAACAAATCTGAAAGATTACATTGAAAATATAATAAACTCTAGTGTGAATATTGAAATCAGGAAAATATTGTCAGATGATTTGAGAATCTTCTTCCTTAAGATGCTTAGTCGGTTAATAACAGAGAAGAATCTAAATAATAAGGATAAAATGGTAGAAGTAGACTTATGGACATCAGAATATTGGACATCCTATAAGGATGAGATTGAGAAGGCCTAGAATTTTCTTGTTGATTGCAGGGCTGCTGATTTGGTCTATTAATTATTCATGGAGTAAGAATTAGAGATAAGACTTTCTTTATTGAATGAAAGTTTAGCTTTTTGTATAGCATTCTTGATTGGAGGAAATTCGAAATGTTAGTAAGCATTTTTATAGAAATTCAAGGATGATCAAAATAATACTGTACTGAATAACTTTTCTACCATCATCAAAAAATTAACTAAAGTAGTTTAGAACAACTTCTCAATATTAACTCCAACTGAATAGGAATCGAAGACTCTCATCTAAACAGTTGATAATTATGACTTCTATGACTTGGAGAGTGGAATGATGATTAGGTTAAATGTGGTTGAGCCAGATGATGCAAAAGAGACTGCATTCAAGAAACTCTGTCTAGATGTCATATGTAGATTCTTCAGAGTTTTGTAACTACTTTGTGAAAATAACAATAAAGAAATGAAGAAATTTCTCTTATAATAAGTAGATTATGTAATTTATTTATCCTATCATAGAATGGTAAGCCTAAATTGAATTCGATTAACTTTATTGAATTTACAAGTGCGCAATTAAGAATATACATGAGAATATTGTCGAGAGCTATAATTATAATACCCTCATCGATTATGGATTTCTTGATTGAAATAATTTAATTACCTTGTGTCGATAATTAGATAAATTTATGCCATACTACATTTTTCGAGGATGTAAGTCATATGTCTAAAGTAATGAGTGACCCTAAGAATCAAAAACCCAGATTGTTTGAAACTTAAGAGGATTTCTAAGAATTGCATGAACTTTAAAATAAAATTCTTGTTGCAGTATTGTCTGTGTTAGAAGGAAATAATGAGAAGATATTTAAAGATTTAGAAAATAAACTTGAGGCATCCTTCTTAGTACAGTTTTTAGAGTAAAATTTAATTTCGCTTGGAATAAGATCAGAGGCTGATTTTGATTTTTATCTCTAACAATAAGATAAGATATTCAATTAAGATATGCTCAGAATATTAAATGTTTGCATAATTAAAAAGAAAGTCCGTTCTTTCTCATTAGAGAGTAAATGGGTTTAGTAATTTAAAGAGGAACTTCATGAGAAACATGATCTAAACATAATTTATTAGAAATTATCTAATCTGGTAACATTTTATATTTATATGGTAGGTTCGAAACATTGAAATAGTCTACTCATAAAAATCGATGACAATATTTTTCCCCTATCACCCAATTTTTAAATTATTATCACTTTAGACTTAAGATGAACTTATGTTCACTGTCAATAGAGAAACTTAAAGGGATAAATTATTGGGTATGCTAGAATAAACAGATTCGATATTTTATGAACTTGAGCATAACTTTATGTTGAACCACATGAAAATACCAATTACATAGAATAACATTGATATACTTTAATAGTTGGCTTCATTATTAGCAATTTTAATCAATTTATTAATGGTAATTACTTATTTTTATTTAGATTGCATGCTACACTGTATTATTAAAAGAAAATACTTATACTCTTACTACAAGTTCAATAAATAATGTAATAATTAAGATGCTTTGTATGGCTCAGTTACTCTCTTAAATAGCTCATTTTGTAATGTTTAGTGTTCAACGAATTCCAATAATGTTAGATAAGAAAAAAGAGGAAAAGAACAAATTATCGAAATTAATAGCTATTACTTCCGAGGGAAGTGTTTTGTTGCTATTTGTTTTAGTTCTACTTTCCTTTTATGGAACATTTTTCAATACATACATATTTGTTATTCATGTTGTGGAGATATTTAGCAGGAATCCTTTACTTAAGAATGTATTTTAGGCAATATCTTAAAATGCGAAATAATTACAAAGTGTCGCTTTGTTAGGTGTGCTTTTCGTCTTTGCCTTCTCAGTAATTAGCTTTAGCGTTTACTTTGATGATATTTACTAAGAATAAAGCAGTGAAACCTGTGATTCCCTTATTACTTGTATGATCACACTAATTACATCTGGTGTCATTGGGAATAGCATGGTGCATTGGGATCCTTTGAAATTCTTTTTCGATATGACATTTACTGTATTTTTTGGCTTGTTGTTCACAAACATTATATCTGGTATAATGATTGATACATTTGCAGGTTATTATATTAATTTATTATAGAATTGAGAGATTAGAGGTAGAAAATTGAGGAAGACATGAAAAATATCTGTTTTATTTGTGCAGCATAGAGGACAAAGTTGGAAAAAACAAATAAATCATTTGAGGATCATACTTAGAATATCCACTATATATGGAATTACATATTCTATATTAAATGTTTGAAGATAAAGGATTGGACAGAATACACAGGATTGGAATATTGGATCACCGAAATGTTGGAAGCTGATGATATTTCATGGTTTCCTGAGTCAGTTGAAGAGGAAGGATAGAATGTAATAGAGAGATTAGATAAAATTGAAAATCTAATATCAAAATTTATTGATGAATGTAATTGATTATTTTTTTAATTTAATATTATTTTTTATTGTCACCATGAGAGTTATGAGATAGAGATATTTGAGTCCACAAGAAAGGGTACGATCACCTCCTTAAATCTTTAATAAGCTCAAACAAGTAAAATTTACTTCATAATAGATTGGAAAATATTATTATGATAAAAGTTAAATAATTGGAAGAGGATAATATTCAGTAGTTTATAAAGGATATTAAGATGATAATCAATCAAATTTAGTTGCTGTAAAAGTAATTCAAATACAATAAAATAACGAATTGTAACAATTCATGATAAATAATGAAATTTCAATATTATCCAAGATCAAATCACCTAATATTGTCAAATTATTATATCACACTTAAGTTTAGGGGTTTGTATATTTAGTCACTCAATATTATAGTAGAGGTATTTGATTTATATTATTCGAAGGCGACTTAATGTAAAGGATTTAGTAAAATGGACCATTAACTGAAGATGAAGCATTAAGAGTTATCTTATAGATTGGAAAAGCTCTAAGAGAACTACATAAACAATAAATAGTACATGGCGATGTCAAATCAGCTAATATATTACAAGGTGATCAATATGTATTGGCTGATTTTGGATTTGCATGCTAGATAGAATAGGCTTAATAAATATTTATAATCGGAACTCCCCTCTATATGGCTCCTGAGGTTTTATTAGACAATAAATGCACATGTGGTGCTGATGTCTGGTCTCTAGGTTGCGTTTTGTATGAATTAGTGAATGGGTAAGTACCATTTTATTCATATTCCTAAAATAAGCTATTATAGGATCTTGAATAGTATAAAGAGAATCAAGTTATATCCTATATTAATCAAAATGTTTCAAAAAAAGTATGCTCATTAATCAATATGATGCTATAATATGATCAATCAAAGAGATGCTCTATTGATGATATTATTAATTTACTTGAACCACAAGCTAAGAAGGTATCTGAAAGAAAAATTCCTGAAAATAGATTAAGAAGGGAGACAAGAGAAACAAGGGATTAATAAGATAAACGATAACCAACATAAAAATAAATTTCGCTGTTAGATTTAGTTTAATATTTCAATAATTCTTACTAAATTATCAAAACAAATTAGAACATATTCCTCAATTTCCTATATTTGAAGTTAGTTAATATCTATTATCAAGCATATCTGTAAGACCAATCCTCGAATGGATAAAAAATATACTACATACCGTGCTAAAATGAGTTTTTTGAATTAGAAAATTAGATTAGACAGGATCATTCTGATATATTGCAAGATGAATCGTTTCAAAAATATTTTAATGGAAACTTCAACATATCATAAGGTAAAAATAATTTATAAGTTAAGAGTTTATTGAATACATCTTAAAAGTGTTTAAGACTGTGATCATGGATTGTTACGACAAATAAATTAAAGATAAACTAATTGCAAATATAGCCATAATAGATAGTTTATTCGAATCTAAGAACAGTATGCTTGACTAAACTATCTTGAGGTTGCATCGAATGAAGTCACAATGATAATAGAAATTTTTTTATAATTTATATTATATTACTATGGGATGTTGTACAACAGCAAGAGTTAAAACAAGCCTATTAACATAACCTCAATTCCTTGATCCGAAATTCAAAGAAATAATTACTTAGTCAAATATCAATCCCCTAATTCCAATTATTGGGCAAAATCAAGACATTGAATAATTTTGTGAAAATTTTTCATTAGATCAATCATAACTAAAAACTATCACCCCTTAAATTACAGGCTACATACCCATAAGAGGTTTATAGTAATCCTTCTCTACTTGCTTAGCATACAATATATTATGGTTGTTAAGAGTATAAAAAAGACTAGACGAGATAGTTTTAAAGACTTTTGATCTAAAATATGAACATATTCATATATAAGATGAAAAAAGCTAGTATTACTTAAAATATTTAATTAACTAGTACAGTAATATCAAAGAATACAGAGAAAAGTTTAATGAATAAAATTATGAAGTGTTTATTCTATCAGTGACATTCATAAAAAATTATATTTATGAGCTCCATTAAAAACTTGATAAAAAAATCTTATTTGATGAATAAGGATTAGAAAAAGGATTACTAGAATGGCAATCTGATTCAAACGAATATGATTAAATATTAGCATTATTGTCGAAGGAACTCAAAATGTAATATATTAATATTATGCAAGTTAGATTACTGTAATAAACGTAAGCAATAAATAGATAAAAATATAAGGATAGTATCAAAGCTCAAATGATAAGATTATCCTGTTAGTGAATAGTGGAAACTTCTATTTAGGATTATTCAAGGGATCAGTATTGAATGAATAATAATAATTGGGGATGAGCGATATTAAATAGATACAATGCTACTAGTAGAATCCATAAGTAGTTTAATTAATAAATCAACTTTATGATCTTAGTTCTAACAAACGAGTTGTCGAGGAAGAATTTAAAAAATTTGTTGGCAAGTAATGCTCATTAGAGTAACTACACACACATTATTGTGGACAAAATAAAACTGAAATGATTAAGAAATTACCATAAAATTTGAAAGGCTACATTCCAATAAGAGGTGATGGTAACTGCTTTTACACTGCTGTGGGTTATAGCTACTTAAAACTTTTGATTGAGAAGAATAAAATAGCTCATTTGGAGAAAAATATTTCAGATATTAATTTTGAAATTTAATATCAAAATTTTGTTATCAATGTCGAATAAGGAAAATTGATAAAGCAGGATTTCATGACTTAAATGAAAGAATTGAAAAATGTCGAGAATTTGTATGCTAAAGTAAGTGATCCATAAAATATTCTCTATGGATAGATGGTAATATTTATAAGATCATACATTAAACACAAATGTCTGTAGGATTCTAAAACATTAGAATTAGCTAATGCTATTGGTATTAACCTTAGAACTAATTTAATTACATGGGAAGAAGAATGTGATATGAATGAAGCAATAATTTCACTATTAAATTAATCATTATAAGTGTATCTTATAATATTTTATTAGATCTATTTAGGTTATTTTTATTGATTCAATATAATAAACAGTGGATGTAAGATAATATGGAAAAAATCAATAATTTTAAATAAATTTAATAATGTCACCAGGTCATTATAATATAGCAATCTGATTTTTTATTTATCATAAAATATCAATTATATAATTATAGTAATTTTCATAGAATTTTCTTATATAAACGCATGATAAATTAAATTCTCTTTATAAAATTTGCATTTATAATGATAATGGTATGTCTTTAGCTTTTATCATAGCGTCAAATATCTATGATTGATTTTTAACTTCCAAAATAGTCTCAAGTGAATCAAATTTTGATTTATAAGGATTTAACTTAAAGAAATTCTTTAATTCTGCAATTATTTGTAATTTGTTAGTCTTTTCAATAACTTTTGATAAAGTGATTGCTAGTTATCTGTTAAACGATTGCAAGTATATATTAACAAGTGTTTCAGTTGAAATCTTGCTTTCAATTACCTAGTTAGATTTTTATATCTGATGTATCACTTGATTTAATTTAGAAATTAATTAATAAGATTGCAGTTATGTGCCATCAATTTAAATATCTTTTAAGCCCTGTTAAAATATCCATAGAAATATGATTTCACCAATCAAATCCTATTATTTTCTTAGATAATTGTTGAATAATTCTTTATCTTCAGGAATTTATGGTTTGAATTCAGTTTAAATATAATCGTGTATCTTCTATAATAAATTTAGGTTTTCTATTATCTCCCTCAATGATGAAGCAATATATTATACTTCAACATTCATTCCATAGGACTTCACGGCATCATATTGTTAGGCAATCATTTATCTTAGATTTTGCAACTTACCATATTCACAAACCCAATCATGGGCTTATATCAACTAAGTAAATTCTATCTGGTCTTTATACTTATCTACTTGTATATCAATTATCAATTATTTAAGATGATTTCCAAGATTTTAAATCATTAGCAAATAGGAATAAAATTGTGTGCATTACAAGGAATAAATGAAACAATCCAATTAAAGGTGCGGTACACTCTGTCCATAGAGTATAAATTCCTATAATTAGCTTATAATAAAATAATATTCTTCTTTCTTGGTATATATTTGATTTTCTGCTGTTGGTAATATCTACAATTGGGGCTCTTTTATGATTTCTTTAGCATTTAAGTATTATTATAGATATCCAGATTTAGAATCTATTCTCTTTCTCTTCTTAAAGTCTTCAATGCGTTTAAACAAAGTCATTTCACTAATGATTTATAACATATTAAATACTAATTGGCAGACTATATCTTGATCATCCCAACTCCCTTCTATTAACTTAAACACTAATAGACACTTTTGCTTATGCCTATAGCAATATTTTGGAGTTAATTAGATATGTGACTTAATATATTATCTGATTTTAAATTACTCAACTCTTCTCCTATTTAAATGATTCTAAATAATATAAACTCTAATCTCTGCCAATCATTCGAATTATTAGGAGCATCTAACTTAGTTCTTTTCAAAGTCTTAATTATTTTCTCTTAAATATAAGTCCAAAATTGATTTTTCTCAATTCCAAACTAAAAGCTAACTTTCTTGTAAAGTTAACATTTTTGTTTATCCTACAATTTATTATTCCCTGCAAGTTATTAAAATATATAAACTATTCTATTTAAGCCATAAGATGTCTTATAAAAAGATATAAAGAATGCATTTAGGTATTAGTTTAAGTTCTTAATCGAATCAAATTTGATATTTCTTTATCTTTCGATTTTCTTATTCCAAGTGCCTGATTACCTTAAAATGCTTCTAAATTATGCTTAAATTGAACTTTTTATATGCTTTGAAATGTCCACCTATTTATTATTTAGTTCATATTAAACTAAATAATCGCAAATATTATCTAATATCTAGAATATTTATTCATTCTAGTATTATAATGATACTTCTATTATATTTTAAGTAAAGAATCTAAATGAAAAATCAAGTTGTTATTGAAATAGCCCCTCAATATGTCCTCTAATATCATTAAAACATGTATAGAATCTCATATTTGTATTTTATTTACTAGCCTTCCAAACCTCATCCTTAATCTAAAGCACCTTCCTTAGAGGCCATTGTTGTTTTTCTATATTTTAGTGATTTAATTATTCTATCAAATCTTTAACATTTTGGTGCTGAAGGCAAAATGTCCTTATATTTTATATCTATAATTCTATTTCTTTCTTTCTCTAAATAAATCAATATGATATTTACCCTGAGTTTATTTTATATCCCAATTCCTAACTCACAATGGGTTTTCTTCAATTTTTATAAATCTTGTCTTGCCACTTGAACTCGCCTAAAGCATTAATTAAATCTATTAACCATTTAGTCGTAGTTTGATTGAGCTCTATTTAGTTCATTCTAATGAGCTAGAAGCTATTCAAATAATGCAGATAATATACATTAATGGTCAATTGTTTTACTGCATTCTTTTCTTTCTTTGTAAGATTTTCAAGCAAAAATCCTAACTTTTAATTCATTTAGTGAAGATTATTTTATTTCTCATTAGGACCTAGTTTCTTAATTAGAACTGAAAGTATTTGTTCTTGATTATTTTCTTTGTAATACATTTCATCTACATTTGTATTTTCATTTTCAATTGACCTGATAGATTGACTTGTAAATGAGTCACTAATTGAATCATTTAATTTAGGCTCCCACTATTTACGACTAGGAATACTCTCAGGTTATGATTATTCAAAAATTTTCCTCTTATTATCTCGAGTTGAGTTTTATATTGTTATAGGTGATGGTTGTCTCATAGGTTGAACGTTTTATTATCTGATTGGAGACGGTCTCCTCAACTCATCAAACTTTTTTTCAACTTTACCCCAAAAAGTATTTTGCTATTACACATTTTCAGTTGGCTCAGGAGGACGAGTGAAGATTTTCTGTTTTATTTCATTTATTTTGGTGCCTAATTGGCTTTCAGGTTATCTCGGAGAACCATCTTCAAGAAAGTTTGACAACTAATTATAAATCCCATATAAATTCATAATTTCACAAATATAGACGATCCTTTGCTAATAACATCCAGAATCTGGAACCAATATCAATCAAATCATCATTGAAGTCAAAATTACTCTAATGCAATAGGGGGTTACCTTCCTCACTATAAATTAATATTTTAAATACTTTTTTCCAGATGAAAGGAAAAAGAATGCTCCAGGCACTTTAAGAGTATAATTTCCAAAATCCTCTGATGCATAAACTGGACAAGGGCCTGAATGAGAATTTCCCTCTCCAAAGAATTCTTTCCCTAATCTCAATACATGATTTCCCTCTTTTTAAGTATTTGCGGTTAGTGGATAATTCTCATTATACCTATCAAGATTAACTTAGCATCCATATTTATCTCCAATCGCTTAAGCAATTTATTTTGTTTTTTCAAATAATTCTTAGCCTAATCCGACTTCAAGAGATCTTATTTATCCTGCCAATACTGCTGTATCAGGAATAATATTTGTAGCAGTTCCAGCATTAAAGCATGTCCAGGCGAATGAAAAATTTCTTTTGATTTAGGACAATTCATTATTGACAGTGCAAATGAACTCTGCACCGCAAGTTGTTGGATTCTTAAATTTATGAGGTTCTGAAGCATGTCCTCCTTTGCCAGTAATTTCTAATTTCATCATTACAGGTTCTGACATCATAGGTCCTTCAGTTACCCAAACTTAACCTATTTTGCCTGTTGGCCATTAATGACATCCATAAACTTCATTCACATCATCCAAACAACCCTCCTTAATCATATCCACTGAGCCTCCAAAATTTTCTTCTGCAGGCTAAAACAATAACCTTACCTTCTTATTCTTAGGTATTTCATTTCTTTTTTACTAAAATAATGAAGCGAACCCTAATAACATTGTCGTATGACCATCATGTCCACACATATGAGCACAGTTATTAACACTTCTATATGGTAGATGTTAATTTTATTCCTATATAATTAACGCATCTATGTCAGCTCTGAATGCTATCAACCTATCCTCTCCTACTGGATCAGCTTATCCAACCAAGTTGACAAATAATCCTGTTTTAGCAGCAGGAATAATTTATTCATCTTTTACCTATGTTTTTATAATAATAATACATCTAATTCTTTGAGATAATTAATAATTTATTGTTGTGTTCTATGCTCTTGAAATGATGATTCTGGATGTTTATGAAGGTCTCTTCTAAATTCAGTGAGCTTTTCAACGTCTAGCATTAATATTGATCTTTATTAAGAACTAAAAGAAAAAAATAATTTCTTAATAAGCAGATATTATTTTCTCATAATTATATTTATTGAAACCATGTATTTAAAGATATCAATTCGAAGGTCAAATTATATAATTGTCAAAAAAATTTCCGAAAATATATAATATTTAAAATACAAATTTATAAAGTTAATTTTTCCCAATAATGTAAGGCACTGTGAAAATAGGACACTATAATTATGATGAAATGAATTGTTTAGGGTCTGGTGCATACGGAAAAGTCTATGAGGGTGTTAACACATTAACATAGGAGATAGTGGCAGTGAAAAAATTAGATTTAGAATTATTTGAAAAGGATAAATATTTAAGAAAATAGATAAGTATTGATTATATTGAAAACAATAGTTCATGAGATTGAGATAATTTCGAAATTAAATCATGTCAATATAGTCCATTTTATAGAATTACTATCAACTAAAAAGAGTTTATTCATAATAACTGAAATGTGCAGAAATGGAGATCTTAAACAATTAATTTCTTAAAAAAACATTACCGAGTAACAAGTATAAATTTCACTATTAATCCAGGCTATCGGTATAATGAGACAAATATTGTGTGGTTTCCAAGAGTTAGTCAAGAATGGAGTTATACATCGAGACATGAAACCTGCTAATGTACTCAACGATAAGGGAGTTGTGAAAATTGCAGATTTCGGCTTTGCTAAATATGTGGAAAATTATTCTTCCCAATTGTTGAAATCCTGTGTAGGTAGTCCCTTGTATATGGCTCCTTAAGTTTTATCAAAATAACATTATAGCACTAAATGTGACATATGGTCTTTAGGTGTAATATTTTATGAAATGTTATTCTTTGATGTACCATGGAAGGGAAGAGATGAAGACGATTTACTCAATAACATCTACACAAAATAATATGTTTTAAAAAAGCCAATTGGGGAATTTTCAGAAAAGTTCTTAAAAATGGTAATAGTCGTTAATAAATTTAGACCTTAGTGGTTGATGAGGAGGAAAGAGCCACTTGGTCATAATTATTTGAGATGTTCTAGAACATAAAAAATGTAGAAATACCTGACGATGATATTAATGAAGAAAGTATTCAAAAGGTTCCAACTTGGATTCAAAAGGGGAATTCTTATAAATAGGATTATACTGAATAAGATGCTACTGCAATCATAACTGAGCTTGTTTAACAGAGAGAGTAGACTAGTAAAAAGCATTTTTACTTAGTAGAAAGTAAAACTACATAATAAATAGTTTATAGTGAGTTAGATTATTATTCTACTAATTATATGTAACAGCTTGTTTAAAACATTGGAGAATAACTTATTCAAGATTATTAAAACATCATGAATGTATGAATTTGAATTTATTTGTAAATAGAGGTTTTCTGAATTAGCTTCGAGATATTAACCCTATAAGAATTTAGGATGGAAAGTATAGGAGTAGATGACTTTAGAATAAAATTATGCCATACTGCTGCTGGATGATTTCATCAAGATCTAAGGAAGATAGATAATGAATGATGATATTTTAAAAGTCAAAGCTAAGATAAATGAATAGCTGGAGTACTTGGGAAAATAAATTGATAGAGATGTGAAGAGTTTAAAATATTTTAGAGAGTTACTAAATTGAGAAAGTGTTTATAAGTTCGTTATTATATAATATTATTATAATTTTATTTTTAACTTTGATTATTAATTTGAGATGGAGGTTAAAATTTATACGAAAATATCTAAGTAAATTAAATATGGTATTGATGGTAATTTCTACTAATTTAAACATCGTTTCGAAATCCTTTTTAAATTACCCTTTGGTATTATTTTTTTCAAATCTGACGTATTAGTGCTTCTATGAACATTCTCAGATTAGATTATTCCTTGGTATTAATATTCAATTATTTGAAAAAAAACTAAAAATATTTCTTTAATTTATATTATTTTTTTATAATTAATGGGAATATCTTCCTATTATTTGAGAAACAAGAGATGTACAACAGGAACTATCTAAGAATATAGCGTTTTTAAGTTATGCTACAGTAAAATAAACATTTTCCATTAGTTGGATGACCTAGTTCTAAAATATAAATAGTATGGATTCTGGATTTAAATATAATTAATTATTTTATAATATATGAATGATTTGTATGTGCCTGACTTAGACTTTGACATAATGAGGGATGACGAAAAAGATATTGTGAAGTACTTAACAGACCTTTAGTTAAAATTTTTGACAGACCCCTAACAAAAATAATTAGAATATGAATTCTCTAAAAGAAAACTAGTTTTTTCATTAAGGTCTCTAGACTCTATTGATACTGAATCTTCTGATTTGGCCACTACACCTCCTTAATCCAGTAGTAGGACACTATCGATGAATTTGAAGAAGTCACCTCTGAAAATGAAAAGGCTATCCGTATTTACATGAAATATTATTATTGTATATAAATACGTTAAAAAAAAATGAGTCTCAATAAAATAAGCAGAACAGCAGGTTTCTTAAACTACGATGTGATTGATAGTGATGAGGAAAATAAACCTTTGAAAGATATATTTGTGTCGGTTAAAGATAGACTACCTAAACCCAACCCGCTGTTTCACCAAGATCTTAACATTTCAATAAATGCTGCTTATAAATTGAAACCCAAGTAAAAATGTTTTTATTATTTTATTTTTAACATAAAATTAGTCCTCTTGAAATAAAAGAAACAGTTCAATAAAAGAAGACTATCGATAAATAAATAGTTCCTTCCAATTTTCCCTAAACTTCATTAAGGGAATTCATTTCTTAATATAAACTAATTTATCAAAAATATGAACCACAATAAAATGATTATTTTGCTACTTACTTATATAAAAAGAGTACCATCAATATCGTAAACAATGATACCAACATTGAATTCGATTCTTTGTTTGAAGGAGGTAATCTATTTCAAGTTTATTATGGAAATAAGGAATACTATCTCCTGTTAGAAAATGATGTTAATACAAAAGGATATACTTAGTGGTTCTTCTTTTCAGTTATATCAAAATTGAGATATTAAACAATCAAATTTAATATAATAAACATCGTAATTATATTGTAATAACAATAGAATAAAGATATGCGTCTCTACAAATAGGGAATGAAAATATTAGTTAATCAATATAATTCCTGGAGCAAAGAATCATTAAATCTAATATTCTACAAGAATAAGCTAAACGAGAATCTTTATACTCTATCATTCACCTATAGCTTCAGTGAATATGGTTAAGTCTATTTCGCTTCCAATTACCCCTACACTTTAACTAACTTGCACTAATTAGTCTAAAAGAGTCTATATCACCCTTATTTTAAGGCTAAAATATTGTGCAAGACATATGTAGGGAACAATCTAGATATTATTACTATCACATAACCTTCTAAAGAAGTTAAAGCTGGCATCATTTTTATGGCTCGTTAACATCCTGGGGAAACAGTAGGATCGTTTGTATTAGAAGGAATAATAGAATATTTACTTTCTGAAGAAGCACAAGAATTAAGAAAAAAATTTGTATTCAAAATTGTGCCAATCGTGAATGTTGATGGTGTAATTCATGGAAATCAACGATGCAATGTTCAGGGTTATGATATGAACAGAAAGTGGAACTTGGATGATGACAATGTTATTAAAGAATTAAAAAATTACTTTTAAGAATTTAATTCTTAATACAAAATAAAATTAATTTTAGATTTACATGGACATAGCAAAAAAACAAATGGTTTCTTTTATGGCTAGTAGTGTTCATAATATTTGAAATAGGTTTGTAATATTGATAAGAGGTTTGACTTAGAAAAATCTAGATTTATGTATTCAAGCAAAATACTTGAGGCAACTGCTAGGGTTACATTATAAAATCTATTTAAAGAAGCATTAGTTTACACTGTAGAGATATCATACCTAGGTTATTAGATGAAAGACTAACTAATTGATTTCACAATATAGGATTTCAAAGAAATGGGAAAATCACTCTGTGTACCTTTAGAAAAAGATTAAAAAATAATATTTTTATAAACTCAAAGATAGTAGCAGGATACAGAATCTTTAAGTTAATCAGACTCAAATGCGTTAGCCGATTAGTTGGATATCGGAGAAATTGAATAGTTAATGAATCCTTAAATATAAGAACCTAAACCTCGATCTTTTTCTATTTAAGTTACTAGATAAAAACAATAATTAAGATCCTTGTCATGCAAAAAAGGAAGGCCTAACTCATAAAGTAAGCCGAAAAATTTAAACTATAATTTTATCTATGGGTCTGATAATAAACCGAGATATTTGTAACCTAAATTAGATACAAAACAAATGATACCTATCAAAGATGATCTCATAATTTTTAAACCATAAGAAAGAGTCAAACCATTTGACTAATAATTATACAGTACTCCTTCTAATTTAAATCATGGATTAAAATAATAATTTTTCATTCAAGCAGTGAAAAGAAAATAAAAATTAGAATAATGTATTATTTAATATTATGTTAGAGTTTATTCAGAATATTAAATATCCAGTGGGAAGGAGAAATCCATTTATGCCAATAAATTTTTGATTTTTACTTTTATTATATTAAATTATGATTGTAGAATATAACTATGATTTCTTTGTCATAGGAGGGGGATCTGGTGGTATATCAGCTGCAAAATCTGCTGCCAAATATGGTGCTAAAGTAGCTTTAGCAGATTTCGTTAAGCCTTCACCGTAAGGCACTTCTTGGGGATTAGGAGGAACATGTGTCAATGTTGGTTGCATTCCAAAAAAGTTAATGCACTTTGCAAGTACAGTGGGTGAACTGAGACATGACTAAATAGAAGCAGGGTAATAATTTTCATCAAATTTAAAGTTGGAATGTCGATATTGAATAAAAGCACGATTGGGAAAAGATGGTCTATAATGTGAATAATCACATCAAGTCTTTGAATTTCAATTACAGGATGCAATTAACATCAAATGAAATTAAATACTATAATAAGTTAGCTGAACTAGTTGATAAGAATACCATCAAATTGACTGGATATAATGGAGAATCAGAATAGGTTACTGCTAAGTATATCTTAATTGCTGTTGGAGGCAGACCTTAAATGCCAGATAATATACCTGGAGTAGAAAAATTAGTGATAACCTCTGATGATCTGTTTTGGATGAAAAAGGCACCAGGAAAAACACTTGTTGTTGGTGCATCTTATGTAGCTTTGGAATGTGGTGGCTTTCTCAAGGGAATGGGTTATGAGGTAGAAATTATGATTAGAAGTATCCTGTTGAGGGGATTCGATTAAGAGATGGCAGAAAGAATTGGGATTTATATGGAAAATTAAGGAATTAAGTTTTTAAAATAATGTGTGCCTGAAAACATAGAGATTTATGAACACAATAAAAGATTGGTAACATTCACACTTGATGGTGTTAAAAAGTAAGAAGTTTATGACACTGTATTGGTAGCGATTGGAAGGTATCCAGATGTTAAAGGATTGAATTTATAAAATGTTGGAGTCCAATTAAATAAATAAGGAAAAATAATATGCTCTGATGATGATAGAACATCGATTGATAACATATTTGCTATTGGCGATGTAGCACAAGGAAGGCCTGAATTGACACCAACAGCTATTAAATGTGGACAGTTATTAGGAGCTAGATTATTTGGAGGTTCTAATTAATTGATGAATTATGATTATGTTGCTACTACTGTATTCACACCTTTAGAATATGGTTGCATTGGACTTAGTGAGGAGGATGCTAACTCAAAGTATCCAGATGATATTATAGTCTATCATACTATATTTAAACCACTAGAATGGAATTTCTTAGATTCTCATGCTGGTGATGCTTGCTTTGCCAAATTGGTAGTTAATAACTCTACAAGAAGAATAGTTGGATTACATTATTTGGGTCCACATGCAGGAGAAGTGGTTTAAGGATATGCAGTTGCTATGAAGATGGGTGTTACTAAAGAATAGTTTGATGATACTGTGGGAATTCATCCAACATGTTCAGAAGAATTAGTGTAAGTTACAGCAGTAAAGGGAATAGATGAGGCTATGAAGGAAGGATGCTGAGGTTGAGACCCCTAGCCTTTGTTAAAAAGGGCTAGGGATTTTAATAACATAAAAACCCTTATTTAGCCTTAAATAGAAATATTCTGATCATTTGAATCAAAAATATTATTTTTGAATTGTCTTGATTGTTTATACATAAATAAACTAATGAAGACTTATGAGAGCTAATAATTAAGCACCAATGAGATTATTAAGCTTGAGAGAAAAAATTTAAAAATAAAGATTTTGTTTGAATGAATAGTATATTTCAATATTAACATTTACTTTTTAGTTCTTCTATATATTAATGTAGTGACTATCCGAAAGACTGTCTTAGATCTAATTTCAATTAAATAATTACTTAGATGCCTTTTTTCAGCTTCCATCATTTCTTTCCTTCTTCTAGCTTACTCTAATATGAATTCCTTAATTTTTTGAGGAGTCATAATTGGCTACTAGGGAGTATTAGTTTAATTTTATTATTACTAAGTTCCAGGTTTATCACCGATCTTATCTGCAAACTAAACATTCTATTTACAAGAATTGGCTTAGAGAAGCATCATAAACTCCAATTAAAATCCATCTGATTTAACTAAATCGCTGAATTCCTCATCTGATAACAATTATTTAACATCAGGACACATATCTAGCATCTTAACACTCGTATCAACCTCAGTTACAATTGAATTGTGTCGTTTTAATTATACAACTCCCTGATTTGTAATTAGTTAAGAATATGTTCTTTTTGAGCGCTTTAAGTCAGGAGGTAGAGCAAATTTTTTTGATAGAGTTCTTTACCTCTTACCAGTGTGAGTGTTATCCTCTAGAGGAGGTAAGTTCTATATTGGTGGCGTTTTAACTCTCTTTCCTGGAGTAGAGGGTTTCATTTAATGAATTCTTAAAAGAGAGTCGTTGAAAATTTCTTACAAAGGCTCGGGTGGTATCGCAGGTTATTATAAAGGTTTTAGTAAATGTGCCACTTTTTCTATTTCTTTTTACAATGATTTAGAACTTGAACTTACTCCTAGACTTCCTTGAGTTTATTATTAGATCTTGATTCTTCTAGGATAATATCTGAGTGAACTTTTATTAAAAAGTCCTTCCTTGTATAGTTTCTCCATTTATGAAGGCACTAAAACAGGGTTACTGTTTTCTTTATTCGAAAACTTTCTATTGGCAAACAATTCCATTATACGTTAGGCAGAAAAAAATTTATAAACAAAAAATTATCAATTTATCAAAATAAAATATGCAAAATCAAAAATAGAGATAGGACGCGAAGTTTCAACTTAGATATATATACGATAAACCTAACAATCAATTTGATGCGTCAACTTAGGAGATATGTCCACAGATTTCAATCTTAAACTCACTAATGAAGTATTATATAAAATAAATACTAGATATGAATAAAGAATAGATCAAATAATTAAAGTCAAAAGAGGTGAATTGCAAGAGAATTTTATCTAACCCAGCTAATTCTTAAAAAGGACATTAAGGATAATTATTTATTCCGAATATTAGAATGATGATTGGAAATTGCAAATAAAAGGATAGACTTTGGGGGATGATAAAAAGCCTTTAACTAATTTCTTCAAATAAATTGAAGTCTAATTAGATAAATCGTTCTATCCCTCATAAAATGTAATCACTTGGAACAAATCTCCTAATTCTCAAGAATCAACAGGGATAGAAATTAAGAGGAAAGGGCCATAGTCTGATGTTATTATAACAATGTAACCATACTCCTTCCCTTAGAAATACAAATTAAATAAATCCCTTTAATAATTATTGGGAATAAAAGAGGGTACGAGATCTTAAATTTTGTATTGTTTTTGGGAATATGTTAAGGTATAGTAGTATAATAAAAATAGCTAAATAATTTGATCGACAAGGAAAACAAGGATTAGATTATTGCTGATGAACCCTTAAAATAGCTTTTGTAATAAGAGAGAATATAGTTTTCAAATCTCAATATGCATCTCAAATATTTTTTATCGAATTTGGATCCCATAGTTATCAAACATAATCTATCAAATGGAAATATATAAGGGATGGATTTGATAGTAGATTATGAGTTATAATATTAACCAGAATTGATGCCCTTTTTAGCATAGAAAGTAGTAACAGAAGATAGTGCTGAGAAGAATAAGAAACCTGAACATCCATTTATTTAATTAAATGCCAAAATCAAGGTGCTTGAAAAATAGATTTAGAGATATATTGAATAAACTAAATCTCATAAATAGAAAAGAGATATATATTTAGCCTATAGGAAAAGCCCATCAATATTTTTAGAAAATTTATTTCATCAACAAAATTCCTATTTAGAAATGATGTAAAATGATGATGAAATCAAGAATGATGATCCAAAGAATATGAAATTCTTATTAAAAAATTAAGAAATTGTTGAGAGATAGATAAGGAAACATGTAGAGGGATAAAATCAATGAAAGCATATCTTTTTTTAATTATAATTTCTAAGATATCATTATTTCTTTTTAGTAGCCTCCTTCTTCTAAATCTCTAATTTTGCTTTCTTGAATATATTAATGATTATACAGTCTACTCAATTGATAAGCCTTTTCCGATTTCCCTTAACCTATCTGCCGCATATTTATATGCATCTTCTTCCTTTATCTTCCTATCAATTATTTCTGCGAAAACTACTTAAAACGAATCGCTAATTCCACTTTAATCAATGAAACGTTTAAACTATTCATACTTTTTTTATATTGAATAGTCGTACATTTTATTATTTTTATTCCTCTGACAACACTTCTTTGGGTGCTTTCTATATTTTAGATTCTTGAACCTTACTGAGTTAGATAGTGTCGTCTTTATTCATTAAATATTAAATAAAAAAGTAAATTTTATAATTAAAATTCATCTTATTAACCAAGAAACCTTACTCTCAACTATAATGAATCCTACTGTAAACACAAACAATCCAATTGCAATCATCGTGAGCAAGAATAAACTTGAACAAGATAAACTCTTTGATTTATTAAATTCCTTCAATTTTTCATTAGATGAATTTAATATGGTGCTATTCTTATCTTATTTATTTGTGATTGACCCAATTATTTTTGAGTCTTATTTCAATTAATCATGAATGTTTATTGCCTTAACCTTCATACCTACAACTAGATTATACAATTCATTTTAAATTTCGTTATTGAGTTCCTCTTCAGTCATTTAATTTATTTTGGGCATCCTCTTGATAGTTAGTTACTCTTTGGGTAGAGGTGTAATTTCCTCTTAAACTTGTTGTTGCATTGATTTTTTCAATTGAGCTAATGAACTAGAGATCATTCTGTGTCCTGCTATAATTGAATCTGATTCAATCAAATTGCTTATAAAAGAATCCAAAGCGATTTTAGTATTCTAAATATTTTAATTACGTGTACATTTATGTGTTCTAATATATCGAATTCAATCTGTTGTCCACAAATTATCAGACCATATTTTGATATTTTCTCTAAATTAATTACTCTATTATATAGCTCCATAACTTCAGGGTAGCAAGGCTTACCAGAGAGTTCATTACATATCAACATAAAACCTTATTGAATTTCATTCATTTAATTATAATTCACAAACAACTCCGTAATGATCACTTAGTTATGTGAACTGCTATCCTTCTATTAGAAATTTCTCGATATAGATGTTAGGAACTCTAATCTGACAATCGTTGATATTATAGTTTTCAGGAACAAATTAAAATATATAATCTAAGCATTATTAAGAGTTGAGGTCCTCTTTGATTGTTAACACAGTCTCTAATGGCAATTTATCACCACTCTCCTAATCGATGCAATCAGCATACGTAACAGGATGTTCATTATGTTGCTCGAAATATAAATCGATTAGTTTATTTTGCCCACCTAAAATTGTTATTAATCCTTCATATTCAAAATATCTTTGGGGATTATTTAATGCTTATCTTATATCAGGAAATTAATCTAAAACTGTTATTTTGAATCCGTCTCTGAGTCTAGAATCTACATTAAAGTCTCCAGCGATGATAATGATATCCTATTTATCATATTAATTTTCTTAAAGTGTCTTAAACATGAATTTATTGAAGCATATTAATTGATCCACTCTTGTTGAAACAGTGGCATTCTAATTAAATAAATATATATACCACATTTGATTCTTTACCAACATAACTAGCTTAAAGGTGGGTGTTGAATAAATGCAAGATTTTACCCTATATGTCAATCTTCGTATATAAAATTCCTTTTGAGGCTAAATTGTCTGAAAGAACTGCATAAGGAAATAATTTAAAGGATTATGAAATGATTGGATATCTAATAGATATAAGATATTAAACCTACTTAATGTAACAAGGCCACCATCAACCATTTAACCTGAAAAGAAACTTGGACTAGGACTTTCAGCTTGGTATGTTAAACCTTGTTTCAATGCTTTATGCTTCAACTTCATTTTCCTCATATTCAAAAATCCAAACAATTCTTATAAACAAACTATATCATAACAATATATATTTAAATATTACTTCAGGAGTTAATTTATAATCAATTAGCATCTTTCATTTTTGAAATCGTCTTAATTATTCTTAATTAATGGTGGTCTTAAAAATGTGTTGTATGTGAGTAGTTTAACTCTCTGTTAATGAGGTATTTTTAAATCTTCTGACTGCAGTGATGGAGGTTGTGAATTACTATTCATTTTTTTATAGAAATTATAATAATTAAAATAAATGGATTAAAAGTTAGAGTACCCAAAGATTGATAAGGTTAAGTTTACTTCTTCTGTTGATACAATCATGACCAACGTCATTTAAAATAAGACAAACATTCCTGAATGTTTAGTATAAGAAATTGTCGAAGCTTCAGGATTTTAATCCAATGATCAAAACACATATAAATTAATGGGTTTTTATAATTTTAAATATAAGCTCATTTTATTGATAAATGGATGATTGATATAACAGGATCTATGATTGAAAAACATTCCGATAGATATAAAAAGAAAGATAAGGATTAACCAAGAGATGATAGAATATAAATCACAACTGATGATGTTGTTAATGTTTTAGATCAGCTTGGCATCAATTTAATGAACCCTTTCGTATATCCTGTAATAGACCCAATACATATAAAAAATGATTAATAATGATATTTCAAAAATATTTTATATTCGCTTACATTGCCTCCTATTTTTACTTTTCTAGCAGTTATTGATATTTTTCACTGACTGAAATGGCTGCTATCTTTTTAGTATCAGTATTTTCTGAATCATTAGGCATAATAAGTCCTTACAAATAATCATTCAGCTTTCGTCTAATATTTATAGCATCATGAAATATTTCTAATATCTTAGTCAAGATTTCATAACTTTCATCATTTGAATTAACTTTAAATCCCATCAATTCGTTTTTAATATATGTTAATTTAGAATTGCTTTAAATTATAATTTAATCCAAAGGAATTTATTTTTCGCTTGTCCTAGCCATAGTGTTTATTTGGGTTTCTTCCATCTCCTTGAAAAAAAATGTTATTTTATCCATAAACTTTTCTAAATCTGCCTTATTTCCTTCCAACAATTTCGCTTTAAGATATATTCTTCTTTCCTTGTCAACTTCTACCAATAATTATTGGAGGCTCTTCATATCTTTCAATGATTCTGACTATTTAATTTAGTGGGCATATTTATGTAACTTTTATTCTTCTGATGTATTTTGTCTCCTCAATAGAGTGTTTTTAATATTATCATTAGCTTAGAATAATTCTTTTATTCTATTCTGCTCTTTTTATTTCTATTCAAGTTCCTTCGATTTCGATTATTTTCGTTATAATTTTCTTATTATCATATCAATTTCTTCTTTTTAATGCTACAACTCAGTCTCTTTAGCGAATATATCAAATAACTATTATTTTACACTCGTTAAGTCTTTTTCTAAATTAGATATTTCGTCTTCAGTGTCTTTTAGTTCCCTTTCATGCGATTCAAGTTGATTTTGAATGTAATTTAATTAATTTTCCGTTTCAGCCAAAATATAATCATTCTTAATATTTTTTTCTATGTAAGGCTATTATTTCAGGGAAATTTATTATATTTCTATAAGTTTTGACTACAATCTTAATATTTCATTTCTCATGTCTGTAGTTATATAATTAAGTTTTTAATTGTAATAAATATCCCAAAAATTTTATAATTTATAAAAGAAGGCATTATTATTTTTACATAAATACATTTTGACCAAATCTTTTGGTCCATATTCTCGAGATCCGTTTAGAAATTCTTTTTATCTCACCCAAGGATGTCGTTCGACGACTGTTGGTACAATTATAGGTTCATCTCTATCACCTAACCCAAGTTAAAAATTTCTATTATCTCCCCAGGCATAAATTCTGTCATCCTTTGCAATTGCATACGATGAGTCTCCACCAGCTTAAATAAATTGTACTCTTATTCCAATCTTTTTTAATGCATCTATTTCTTTTGGTGTTTAGGAAGAGTCTTAGGACCCAATACCTAATTATCCAAATTAGTTTCCTCCCCAAGATAACATAAATCCATGGTGATCTAAAGCCAAGACATGATTTTACCCAGTGCTTATCATGAGTATCTTTTGATTGATTTAGAGTCGAGATGGTCTTAGTGCATCATGCTGAGAATTTGATTTTCTTCCAAGAGTATCACTCTATCCACCCCAAGAGAACACTTACCCATGAGCTTTATATTAAATTATTTTCAAAATTACTGCTTAAGACTATAGTGTTGAATAATGTAGCACAGACCTCAAGAATGTAAACGTCTTTAGGGCATTATTCAGAATCTCTCAGCCTGGTTAATTCTTCTTCATCATCGAAACTGGGTTCCTCTTTAGCTTTGACCAATGAAATCATAAATTTATAAGATATAAATGCTGAATTATTATTTGACAAAAACCTATTTGAAGATAAAAATATTTTATAATATTTATTTAATTTTAAAATGGATAACGATATATCAAATTCAACAATAAGAAGTAATAGTGCGAATGTTAGTAAAATCTTTGATAATTATATGCAACAAATAATGCCCTCATCAGTTGAAAACAAAGAAAATATATTTATTCAAGAGAGATCTAATCATCGACTAAAAAGTACAATCTAAACACCAGACAGAAATTCAAATAGAAGCAGCTCGCAAATATAATTTATACAAGCTTTACAAAAAAGAAACTAAGAGTTAAGAACATAAAACTAATAGTATGAGAAATAAATGTCAGAATTTCAATCCATCTAAGTCGTGCATGATTAATTCATAGAACTATAATCTTAAAGCCAATAATTAGAAAATTAGAATAAGGAGCTTATTAGAAAATTAACACAGTTCTAAGAATAAATGATTCTCTATGAAGAATAAAAGGAACTCTAAATTTAATAGATTGTTTCCTAGTATAAATAGTAAATAGACGACTTAAAATAACAAGTTGGAATGCAATAACAAAGATATAGGAATTTTGAGGAAACAAATACAGATTCAGATAAAATTTTAACAGAAACTTTGGAGGAATTAAAGAAAGAACGTTAATTAACTTAAAAAATTAAATCTGATTATCGATAATTATTAGAATAAAATGAGATGGAGACAGATAAATAGTTGTAATGTTAACAAAAACTATATTAGGAGTTAAGATAATAATTTTTATAATAATAAACTGATTATCTATTATAAAATACTACGTTATAAGATGAAATAGCAAAGTATAAGACAGATAATATTAAATTAAATAAGCAATATTCAGATTTAAAATAATTTTATGAATCGCAGATGAAACTAGTGGAATAGGATGTAACAAAAGCACTATCAGACTAAAGAAGTAAAATCTAGAATCTGTAATAATATTGTGATTAATAAGAATAGAATAATCAAGAATTGAACAATATTGTATAGAATCTTGAATAATAAATAAAGTAATAGGAGATTTAAATTGAATCCTTGCAGGATTAATTGCAGATATTAAATAACTAATTATATAGCACTTAAGAGCAAAATAGCTAACTAATAAATTAGTTAAATGAATAACTTAGAGAATTATCGAGTTAATTAGATTATGAAAAGAAAATGACCGAGTAATCAGAATGTTATAGTAATCGCTAGGAATAATAAATGGACTCTATTCCATAATCTGAAATAAAATCAAATAAATAAGACTATAAGACATTAATTAACTAAATAATAGAGGTCGAAAAGTAGGCCTACTAACTAAATACAAGATATTAATAGTTATTTTAAGAGTTTTAAAAAGGTATTGAAATAATATTTAAATAGGAATCTAACTGGATGAAACTAGGAGGAATCAAATAAAAGTAGATATGACAGAATTGATGGTGGAGATTAAAAAAAATAATTAATAACTTTATGAATTAAAAGCAGAAGAATTTTAATATATTTGTTGATAATCATAATTTATATTCGAAATATCTTTATCCTAAGTTTTACAGATCTTTAACTTATTTTTTAACCAATTCCTCATAATCTCTTAGTATTTTTTCTTTTTAACTTTCTTTGATTTCCTTTTACTCATCGTTTGGCATAACTAATCCTTTCAAATAATCATTTAAGCGTTTTCTAACTTAGATATTGTCGTGGAAAATTTCTAATATTTTGGTTAGTATTTCAAAGCTTTCATCATTTGAATTTACTTTAAAACCCATCAATTCATTTTTAATGTATTATAACTTCTAATCGCTAGTTGCTAACATTTATTGTAATGGAATCTATTATTCATTTGTTCTGGCCATAAGACTTATACTAGTTTCTATCATTTCGTTAAAAAAATATGTTATTCTATCCATGAATTTCTCTAAATCTGCTTTATTGCCTTCAAGAAGTTTAGATTTTAAATATATTCTCCTCTCCTTATCCACTTCATTGAGTAAAGATTAAAGTGATTTCATATCCTTAAGCTACTCAGCCGACTTAATTTATTTGGCAATACAATGTAATCGTTATTCTTCAGATTAATTTTACCTCCTAATTAGGGTGGTTTTTATATTATCGTTTGCTTGAAATAGCTCTTTTATTCTATTATATTCTTTTTGTTTAGAGTCTAACTCTTTGGTTTTTGTTTACCTTTTTTACAACTTTCTAATTATCACTTCTATATCTTCTTTTTGATGCTGCAGTTCTGTTTCCTTTGCAAATATATCAAAGAGTTATTATTTGATGCTTGTTAAATCTTTTTCCAGGTTTGAGATTTCATCATCTATTTCTTATAATTATTATTCATGCAAGACTAATTGATTTCCTAAATAGATTAATTAGTTCGAAGTTTCACTAATTATATAATCATTTTTCATATTTTTTTCGACATGAGGCAATTGCTTCTAGTTAACAGTGGTCATCTCTATCATCTTAGTAGTTATACGATTTATCTCTGCCTTCATATCCATAGTCAAGTAGTTCAGTTTTTAGTTATAGTAAATGTCCCAATAATTGAGCAATTTGAAAACGAATGTGTTATTATTCCTTGATAAATGCATTCGGATAGCATCTTTGATTCCGAATTCACGTTTACCTTGAATATATTCCTTCTATCTCCAAGGATGTTTGACAACTTCTTCAGGTTATATGTAAGGCTCATCATTTTCTCCTAGTCCTAGTTAAAAACATCTATTATCTCCCCAAGCAAATATTCTATCATCTTTTGTAAGAGCGAAAGAAGAATCTCCTCCACAATGAATATGGCTAATTCGTATACTTTATTTTTTAAAGTAGTCAATTTCTTTAGGTGAGGATTGGTTTTCAAGATTGCCTATACCCAATTATCCAAATTGATTCCCTCCCCAACTAAGTAAAAACCCTTAATAATCAAGCGCTATAATATGATTTTGTCCAGCTGCAATCATCATTATTTTCTAAGAAATCTAAATTTTTGATGGCTTCATTGCATCTTTTACAGAGTTTGATTTTCTACCTAATGTGTCTGCCTAAGCCCCCCACGTGTAAATTTGACCATGAGCTAATCATATATTGTGAATTACTTGAAAGAACTATTGTATTGTTTAGAGTACTACATATTTACAAAATATTGACATCTTTGGGACACTATTCAGAGTCCCTTATTTCTTTCATTATTTCCTCTTAATCATCCTATATAAAGTCCTACTTTACGGCCTCCTTATTATTCTGGTTCATTAAAATTTAATTGGTCGAGTTTTACCAAATGATTATTCTAGAGAATAATCGCAACTTAGATATATTACCATCTAAACAAGAATTGACATTTATTTTTATGATAATAATCAATGCTTCTATGAATAGTCACCCTTCCAGAATTATGTGAGTTTTTCACTATCATGATCTGTGACCATAGTTGGCTTTCCAGGTTACCATTATGCTGGGCATACCTCTCCATGTTCATCCACATATTAGAATGCTTGAACTAATCTATTAAAAATATTAGATTTCAGAATTACCTCAATACTTCATCTACACTTCTGCCAACTGGGAGATCATTCACAGAGTATTGTCTCAAAATACCCTTGGTGTCAATTATGAATGTTCCTCTGAATGCTACTCCATTATCTGGGTCTGTTGGGTCTTCAATGAGTACTCCATAATCTTTGGATATTTTCTAGAAGGTAATTATTAAAAAATAAGTTTACCTTGCTCACATCTGCAAGTAATGGGATATTCATATCTCCTAATCCTCCTTGCTCTCTTGAGGTCTTGCAGTACTTCATGTGACTGAATTGGGAGTCGATGGATACTCCAATGACTTCTGTATTTATCTTTCTGAACTCCTAATATGTTTGTTGTGATTTGTTAATACCTCTGCTCTGTCTGAGAATGCTGTGATTTCTGTTGGGCAGACAAATGTGAAATCCAATGGGTAGAAGAATAGCACAACATACTTGCCTAGGTATTGCTCTAGTGAGACCTTATTGATGGATATGAATTAAAATACCTTCTTGAATCCTTTGTAGTAGGCTGTTGCAACAAAGTGGGGGGCAGGCTTTCTAATTTTTAGTGTGCTCATTTAATTAATTAAGATTTTTGTTTTACGCAATTCAATATATAGTGACACTCATTATAAAAAATAACACAATAATAATGAATAATTTTTTTAGATATTTTCATTTTAAATAATTCCATATCAAGAATAACATTAGGCTAAAAATCTCTCTTTTACAAGATTTTTAAACTTCATTTTGTTGTAGGACTTACTTTGTATTCGCCCTCTTGCATTTATAAACCATATTTATATCTAATGGATAAAATATTTAATATTTTTACTTGCTTATATGATAGTTGGCATCTCTACGCTAACTAAAGTGTTTACTCTTGTGTAGGATAGGGATAGGAAAAATGTTTATATAACCAATGCTTTAATAATAAATTAGCCTTTTTAGTAAATTTATGACCCTTTCTCTCTTCATAATCGTTATTTTTCAACTAAATCATTTGCTAGTACACTTTTATCTCATTAGAAAGTATTTGCTCCATATAATCCAGGCTCTCATTTAATTGTGCTTACGTTTGGAATGTCAGTAAATTTTCATTTATTACTTGATCCCTGGTTTCAATGAGGAAATTTTAGAGTTAGATGGCTTTCTAGGCTAAATCTGGATTATCAGGTGGTTAATTAGTGTTGACTTAAACATTTGATCTAAATTTAAAGGATTAATATTACAAATGGCCCTGAAGAAATTTAGAAACTGATGTATAGAGAGCTGTAATCTTATTCAAAAACATCTATCTCCTCTAATTCTCGTATTACTCTATTCTGATTGGCATTTGATGATAATTAATGTAATATGATTTTAATATTAATTAACATGGTGGATACATTTTCAATTAATGTATGATGATTAATATATCATCACACTATGATTATTTATTATTTAGAATATATGCTTATTTTGCTTCATATAAAATTGTTATCTGGGTTTTACTCTAATATAATAATATGAGTAAAATTAATTTCCGAAGGTTATAGAAGTGTGATTTGACCATAATTATATTTTTGTAAATCCATAATAAAAACAAGATGAAGGTAATATTTATCAATATTTATCAGCCAACACGTATGAATTTCATTTAAGTTTTGAAAAGAAGAAAATAATTATTGTCTATCCAGGCTTTAATAATTAATGGATTATAATAATATTGTTGTGATTTAATACAGATGATGATGTTTAAATAACGTTTATCTGAGGTATGTGGTTTGGGTTAAAAAAAATTATGTCTATATTTATATCATAATTTTTTTCTTAATCAGTAAATGAATATTAATATCACAAAGTGTTTGAAAACTTACCTAGTACAATTTTGAAAACTGTTAACAAAATTTGATATTTTCAAAGTAAACATCAGAATTATATAAGTAAAAAATAGTATTTTTAAAATAGACAAATATGATTTCACTTAGAAAATCAATAATCTTATATTATAAAAACAAAGATTTAAAGGAATAATTAGCTTTTGTTCTATAAAATTTGTGCCAAAAGAGAAATAAAATTTTATGATTAAATATTCCATCAATAAAAAATTAAATAATTATTTATAAAGAAACAAGTTAAATATAAAATATGAAAATAAGGCCTTATTTAACCACCGAATCAACAGATAGTCCATTAACTAACATTAAAACGAATATCATCTCAAGAAAACGAACTGAAACTGAACCCACTATAAAAAATGAATTTTTGATCCCTAGATCTCATGAAGAATATATACATGCTTAAATAGAATTAGCTAGTTCAACAGTCTCTAAAAAGAAAACTGTCAGATTTGGACAGGATTTAAATTCATACAAAATAAGAACTTCGTCATTTAGCTAGTCCAAAAATAATCATAAGTAAAATTTTGATCTTGAATCACCAATCCTTAGAACAAGGTTAAAATCTTTAGCCGATAAATATGAGTATGAAGATACAATTAAATAATCTCCTATTGGTGATTAATCAATTTTTGGTAAAAAGTGGGATAAGAGATGGCAGGGGATGTTTGAAACTTATAGGAAAATATAAGAAATATCTAAGAAAGAGCCACCAAAGATAAAAATCAATTTTGAAAATTAATTTATTATAAGCGAATACATAACTTCAGAAAATTTAGATTATCTTAGGCATCAGTTAACCAAACCTATGGATTCAAGAGATAACTATAATATTGATAAAATCTTATAGAAACATAAATTTTTTAAAAGATTTCCAAAAGTTGTTAGAATGGGGTTACTAAGAGAGGGGATATTGCGAGAATTTGATATGAATGAAATGATATTATCAAATACTATTAATAACAACTTTGTTTATATCATATTGAAAGGTTCATGTAAGATTAGAGCCAAAGCTTTCACATCATATGGAGAAGAAATTGAATTCGTATCAGGCTCATTTTATGAGGGACAGCATTTTGGTTTATCCAACTTAATATAAGAGCAAACGGTTTAAAATACAATTAAAATGACTAATCACGAATTATTCAACTAAAGCAACTATTTTTCTAGTAGCATATATGCTCAAGAACATACAACTCTCTTAGAGATTTAAGAGAGAGTGTTTAAGACTGTTTTGATGTAAACTATAGAGAAAGAAATCAAATAAAAATTAGGGTAATTTGTTTATATAAATAGAGTTCTGAAGAGGGTACAAATGTTCCAATAAATTCCCTAGGATTAGCTGATTCCGTTAGCAGCAATTCTATAAACTGAGACCTATAAGTTTGGTGATACGATCATTAAATAAGGACAATTAATTGATAAACTTTATATTGTTAGTTCAGGTCAAGTTAAATCAGTTATAGCAACTAGGAATCTTAGAGAAAAGATTAACTGTTTTACTAACTAAGATATTAGCGATATCAATCTTATTAGTAAAATAGGCAGAAGTACAAAATCCTATCAAAATGCTAACAGGATAATTAAAGGAAATTATATAGAAGTATTCTAATAATCATAATTTTTAGTATACTAATCACTAAGATATATAATTGTATTCTACTGGGGATATTTTCGGAACAACTTCCTTATTGCATGACGATGAGATAGTAAGAGTGTATAAAAATAATCGATATGCATAAATTTCAATGATTACAGTTTCTTCTGAAGCTGAGCTATTTATTATTGATTAAGGTTCTTTTGATACATTATCAGAACTTCTTTAAAATCACATAAAAGATCATTTAAGGAAGAGAAAAGAGTTTGATGATGTAAATTCGAAAAAATATCAATAAGATTAAGAATAATGGGATATTGTTAAATAAGCATTTTATAAAAGTTTTGCATAGATAAAATAAAAGTAGAAATTAAGAGGTTCATGATTATTTTATCAATTATAAAATTTTCAATAAATCTACTTCATTTTATTCAAGATATAATTTATGATTTTTTAAATCTTTATTATGACTACCAACAACTTGATCAATAATTTAAACATTATTCTCTGTCATTTGTTGCTTTTGAGTAAAGAGTTCATTTTAATTAATCTATTCTGCCTTGAAAAATCTTATATTAATTAAATTTCATACTCTAAATCATATTTCACTTTTTGTAAATGCTAAAATATTTCTTTATGTTAGATGATGATATCTTCTACTTTTGTTAAAAGCTCTTTTGAATCTTTTGTAAATTTGTCAAGATTCCAGGAAAAATGTTTTAATTGTTCCTAAACCTAAGATATATATTACTGCAACTTTCTATTAAATATCTTTCTTAAAAATATCGGTCTCTTTTAATAATTTATGAATTGTATCCTACTGAGAGTTAATTTTCTTTTCAAATAAATTCATTCTAGTATGTAATGATTCTTCCTTTATAAATTCTGAACTTTATTATTATTTTCTAACTACTTTTTAATTTGTATCATCGAATTCTTGAATGATCGTTGATTTTGAGCTTCTCAGATCTTAAGCACTTGTTATTTTTATTAACCTTTCTCTATTGTCTAATCTGTCGTCAATAAGTTAGATTCTATCTTCTATTGATTAGATGATTTTTTTGAAAATTCTAAAAGGGACGAATTCTTCAGAAGTTTATGGAATGCTTGAATTTTGCATTGATCTTGATAATTAATTTGTTGAAGTTTCGATTGTTAGTTATCTTCTTTTTATTTTTCTAAGATCTTATTCACTTAGAGCATAATCTAAAATACTCAATTACATAATTATAAGATAATAATTCAATTTTTAAATTTGTCGATCATCTTCTTCAGTCTCTCACAAGCTCTCTTATTGTCACATATAACATCCAAAGATCCTCATATTTGTTTTTAACTACCTATATGGAGCAATTATTTTTAATCCAAGTGATGGGATTACCATGTCTTAACCTTACCACTCACAATCCTTGTATAATTTTTGGATATGATCATATAATAGTTCATGAGGTTCCTTGATAGATTGATTTAGATGTTTATCCATAATTTATGCTAAATCAACTTCTGCCAATTACGATGCTGTAGTTTTTGAGTCCTACACATCTAAAACTGATATTTCTGCAAATTACTAATTAACCAAGTGATATTCTTCTTTATTTTCTTAATATAAATTATATCTATATTACTCAGGATTAAGAATTAATCGTCACAATAGTATAGGAGGCCCTCCAATTAGTTATTGCTGACTTAACATCTGAGTCTTGCTCCAAATAAAGCCACTTTTTATTAATCAGTTCTCAATCCATCCCATTTATTATACATAAATTAATTTTAACACACATATGAACTGAATTATTCTAGAAATAAAATATGTCGTGTTATTAACATAAATAATGATAATATTCTTGTTAGCTCTATTAGCAAATGGATTCATAGTTCCTGTTTAGAAGGAAGAAGCATTAAACATCGATATAACCAAATCTAATCCATCAATTCAAACATCTGAAATACAAAATGAAAAATATTTTGACAAAGTTTATGAAATTGATGAGGAGGGATAGAAACTATTACATTAATCATTTAAGAATGTGATTACCTATGTCTACAAGACCGATTAATAAGAAACAGAATTACTCTATTAGCTTTTAGAACAGTTGAATCCTAAGGAAAACAAGGTCGACATTATAATAGTAAAATTATAATCAAATAACACTTCGCTGAAGCCAGGTGTACATCTCACTCATTATTCATAATAATTTTATTTTGAAGATATAAACATAGAACAATTAAAAAACATCATATACCCTAAAATTTAGTTTTTAAAATCATAAGCTGAGCTGGATGAATATTTATAAAACACAAACTTAAAAGCATTATTATTAATTAACGAAGAATATTCCCATTTCAGCACTGTATTAAAATCTATTTAGGATTTAATAAAAGATGGAGTATTCCTTGAAGCTCGGATTAATGACATCAAAGGATATAACGGAGATATTGGAGACATTAAAGCTCCCGCCTTCCTATTGCATGATGAAAAATTCTAAGTTTACAAATACGATTTAAGATATACAGATTAAATAATTGACTTTATATATTTAGAAAGCTTACCAACTTTAATCGAATTAAACGAGGATAACTATGCTAGGGTTTTTGGAGGCTCTGTTTAAACTCAAATCCATCTATTAACTAATGGTGAGGATTAAGATTTGTTAGAAGCTTATGGAGAAATAGCAAAATTCAATAAAGAACAAGAACTCTAATATGAGAGGATCTTATTCTGCCACTCAAACTTTAAAAACAATTAAAATTTATGGGAATAGTTTGATTTTGATGATAGCACAACTTTACCTAAATTAGTCATAACAGAAACAAATTTTAGAAAATATTAGTTATAAAAATTCATCTATGAAGGAGATGATTTTAGTAAAGATTCGATTTTCAACTTTTTACAGGAATTTAGAAACAAAACCTTAAAACCCTTTTATAAAAGTGAACTTAAGCCAGATAATAGCAATAAAGATATAATTAAAATTGTAGGGTCTACTTTTACAGAGGAGGTCATCAGAGGAAAGTTTAACACATTACTACTATTCTGGGATTCCAAAAACCCAGATGTGTCAGAATTACATATGAAGCTTCTAGAAAATATAAGTCCATTAATTAATAAAGACAATCTCAAAATAGCTCACCTTGATTTAGCATTGAATGAGCATCCAAAGATTACAGTGGATGAAGCACCTAAATTGGTGTTGTTTTTAGCTGCTGACAAAAAATAACCTAAAGAATATCTAAAATCCTCAAACTTAAATGTTAATGAGCTGTCTAAATGGTTAAAGTATTATGCAGGGGACAAGGTGCTTCTTAATAAGCAATAAATCGAAGAATTGTGAAATTTTGATTATTTAATGTTATTTTATATCATTTAAATTTATATTTTTACTTAGAGGATTGTTTATAATAATCTCATCATTATTTATTTAAATGTCATAAATAATACAGATTCACATAGGCTAAGCAGGTATAAGAATCGGTGAGGCCGTATGGGAATTACTATGCAAGGAAGAGAAAGTTGACAAAAATGGATAATCATCAGAATTGAAGAATGACTTTGTTTTTAAAGAAACATCCAAGGGAACTTTTACTCCAAGGGCTGTATTTTTAGATTGTGACAACTAAGCTGCTTTAGAAGTTCAGTAAGGAGAACACAAAAAACTATTTTCACAATCCTAATTTGTGTTTGGAAAAGAAAGCGCTATAACATTTTGTAGAGGAAGATACTAATTAGGATCTTCTTTAGTGGATAAAATGAATTTATCCAAATAACTAGAAAATTGTGATAAAGTTGCTGGGGTAATCATAACTAGGTCTGTTAGTGGAGGAACAGGCTCTGGATTAGGTGTATTAGTGCAAGATCGTTTATCAGATTATAAAATTCCAATATTTGATGTTGCTGTTATGCCATCACCAAATTTTAGTAATTTAATTTTAGAACCTTATGAATCGATGTTAGCCATTTAAGGTTAAATTGAACATAATAAACTAACTATTTGTGTGGATAACGAATAACTATATAAGTTATGTGAAATGCAAGATATAGAATTACCAAATTATTAAAATTTAAACAAGATGATTGCTTAAATTGTTAGTTCTTTGACAATTAGCAACAGAAGCAATAACCTTTAAGCTTTTTAAATTAACTAACTTCAGACCAATTTAGTGCCATATTAAGGATATAATATGATCTAACCTGCAATAACATTCTCTCCTAACAACCCTTTTACATTAACAAAAAAGATATTTAAATAAAATATGTCCAGCTTTTTTGATAAACCGTCAAAATATATATCAAATGCTATATTGTTCAGAGGAACTTATTCTCCTTTTGATGTTAACTAGGCTATATGTAATAAAAAGTATGAATTTGAGGTAAATTTATAGATTATAAAAAGTAAAATAAATAAATCAAATGGCTGAATAATGGTTTTAAAATTGGTATCAATTCAAATCAGATGATATAAAATGATGATTTTGATAAGATACAGGACGGAGCATTTATGTTCTCGAATAGCACAAGTGCTTCATTTCTTCTTAATTCAATAAAATATAAATTTTAAAAATTATATGATAAGAGACCTTACTTTGCATACTATATAGGTGAGGGAATGGCTAACTCAGAATTTAGAGATGCCTTATCTGCAGTTGAAGATTGTGCTGAAAAGTATCAAAATATAGAATCAATTGATTAAATCGAAATATGATATATCATGGTTGTGAGGCCTATTATATAATTGAATGTTATTCCACTTCTTAGAACTATCCATACTACCTGTCATTTATTTTAGCCTTCAATTCTTTAATAACCCTGATGAATTATCTTTTCTTTAAAACACAAAAGACAAAGAAGATCACCAAAACAAACTATTTATAATATTATAATTACCCCAACTGCACTACCAATAATAATAAGGGTTGTAAGCATGTTTGATTCTATTATTGTTCCTAGAGATTGAATTGACAGTCTAAATTATCCTGCACATTATTCATAAAGATCTGGATACAAAGTTGGTGAGCAGAGTGTTGCATTAAATTTAACAGTATAATTAATTTGCTTGTTTTTATTAAAGTTACATATGACAACTGGATTATAATCTGTCATCTTCCAAATGAATAGTTCATGAGTGCCCACTCCTACAAATAGCATCTAGTTTGAAAATTTATAATCGTTTTAATCTATAATCTAATAAAAAAGTTCAAATCTTATTAGATCCTATTATTCAAACACTTTGATTAATTCTCTTGTCTTTGGAACGAATCCATTGAAAATTGAATGTCTCATTACTAAATGAGTATCCTCACCTATTATAATGGCATAGTCTTTGGATATTTAGATATCATTATAGACAAAATCATCAAGAAATACTCTATTAACATAATACCAATCAAAGTATAGATTTACAAATATCTCCATTAAATATTCAACATTATTAACCGTTTTTGCTGCCACTAAATAAGTATCCTAATATTATTCAAATGTAATGCATCTTGATATTTTAATATGCAATAACAACAAAGGTTTAATGTTCTTTTTGAAGTCAAATATGTATAATCCACTATATTAATCCAGCACACTCAATCTTCCCCAATCTAATTTAACATTTATTATGTTTATCTCTGGCTAATCGAAATCCTATGGGTCGAGTGTAAATTTATGGGTCACTACAATTTTATTATATAGATTCGTCTGGTCGTTATGCACTTATTGGTATGAATAAATATCAACTCCTTCATTTCCAATGGCAACAGCAAGATCACTTTCATATGTATAAACCTTATGCACTATCTTCCTTTATTTGAATGCTGGTTCTTAATAAACAGAAAATCTCTTTGAAAACCCCTCAGAATAATCGAAGCCAAAACCTGCAAAATTTGTGATAACGAAACAAGCAGTAGAGGAATTTAAGCAACTGAAGTATGCATCTCCTTCTACTTCCCAAGGGAACTTCTCATTTAGTTTAATGCTTTCAAATGGTTCAGATAACTCCCATGTGCCATTTTTCTCTAAAATTTAATATTTCTACATCTCATATGCATCCGAAACTGTAAAAATGCTAGAATGAATATGTATTTATAACATACCTGTTATATTCTCTTTTGGCTAAAACATCAGTGCAATATCTCTCTTGAGAGAATTAAAAATTGAAGACCTCTTATATTTTAGGATGTTTCGGTAAGGCGACACATTTGTTATCTATGTCCGAATCATCAACGTATTCTTTATCTAGAGTCAAGATGGGGGACGGAATAAGATCTTCCCCATCGTAAATGTCAACATCATAGATGGAATCAATGCTAAACTATTCAAAATAAATAATTACGGTAAACGAGTAATTGTTTGCTGATTGGTACCAAACTTAAGGGTCTAAGTTTAAAAATCAATCGGATGATTGTAAGATTCATGCGTAAAGATTCTCTTTCCCTATTTAGAGTATATTATTTAGAATAGTGAAAAAAGCAAAAATTACATAAATTAATGATTGATTTTATTTAACAATTTAACAAGACCACATAATAATTTTTTTATTTTATAATTTATCATTTTTTCATTTTCATACACTTGAGATCTTGTAGAAACAATTATTCATTATTTTTAGAATCATAAATCTTTATTAATACATAAATATAAATAATTTTTTTGCTTAATTATTGTAATGGGGAATTGCATGGCAAAGAATCCGAACCCATAGTTAAGGATGCCCTCTTAAAGGGATGAGGTCTAAATCGCAGCATTAATAAATTAAGAATAGTGTAAATATTCATCTGTAATTTGTTAACCTGAGTCATAAATTCGTGCCTCAAGCCCCTTATAACAGTGCCCTAAACAAAGTTAAAATAAAATCGAATAAAAAGATAATAATTCTGCTTAATAGAATAATAAAAAAAATTCACCTCTATTATAAAATTGTGAAATGATAATTTCAAAATATAAATGGAATAAGATTGAAGCTTAAATTGACTCTCTACAGAATAAATATGACTGCAAAATTATCCAATCAGCAATGAAAGATTAAAATTAAGGAGAAAGTTAAATTGCAAATCTTACATTCAATGATAAAGAACTTTTACTTATTCATGGGGATATCATAAATTAAAGATGCAATGCTATTATTAATCCATGCATTAATAAGTAGTTATTGTCTAATTCTAATGAATTATCTGGAGTAGCAAAGGTTGTTGCATAATTTGCAGGTACAGATTATCAAAATCATCTCAAAAAAAGTAAGTTTTTAAATCAAAAATAAATACAGGCTGATTTATTTACCACATAAAACGATAATTTTTCTCATATAATAAGCATTCCCATATAAAATTGCTAATAGGTTAATTAAGACTTAGATTAATTTCCCTTACACATATAAAATATCTTTAAAATAGTTCAAGATAAGAAAATATAATCAATAGCTATGCCTATATATTGTGGAGGTTTTAATTTTTAAACAGCTAGTGAGATAATAATTGCTTAAATGATTAAACAATTGTCGAATTAAAATATTTTAAAAAGAGTAGCCATAGTTGAAATAAACCATGATAATGCGCAACAAATGTTAAAAGTTCTAAAAAATCTTTTATACCCTCCACCGATAACTAGATAGGTGGCATATTAATGGTAGTGGGAATGCTTAGGTGTTTGGAAAGATTATGATTATGGAGATATGAATTAATAAATTGACGAGGCATATGAAATATACTAGTAAGATAAAAATAGAAACGAAGTTTCACTATTATTTCCATATTCACAATTGCCAGGCACTCATGAAGTAGATTTGAATAAAATGGTATTAAAAGACAGATCCACAGGAGAAGAGTAAAAAATAATAATTATTGGGCATTAATATTATTTCCAGAATTAAATAGTAACTGGTTCTTTAAATGAATATCTCCACAAACAACAACAAAGTAATATGGTTTTTTAAATATTTAATAAAAGTCATAAGATTGTATTCAACACGAATGGTTCTATAATTTAGGCGAATACTTGTTCAAATTATACAAGAAGCGTTAGATTCGTACCTAAGAATTAACATATTAAAGCAAATAAATTAAATTTAGATATTTTCGAATTCAATGAATAAGTCTACAATAGACCAATAAACAATGTCAACATTTCAATTATTTACACTAAGTAAAACAACTTAAATAAGCTTTAGCAAAACATGAAAAATATTTTTAAAGAAAATGATGGTATTGAAATCGAATGGAAGGTATTAAATCTACTAGAATAAGATTTAAATGATGTTTCGTAGTTTTTATCATTATATTGCAAAAAAATCGATGGATAAATATAATTTGGAAACATTATCAAAATTCATTGTACTTCTGAGTCTTGTTCTGTAATCAATAAATATTTAGAAAATGTCAAAAGTAAAGTTATTTATCCCGAAACATGGATACCTTAAACTAAAAATTGTATCAAAGTGGAACTTGCGACTAATAATCAGGAATATATTATGGTAGGCGATTTATTCAAAAAAACTTTATCATCAACAATATATAGGATTATGAGAATATAGAATCTCTAATTATATTAAAATTTCAACTATGATAGAAAAGTTTTGATTTAAAATAGATCCAATTAGTTGCAATTCTAAGAGAGGGAACGATATGTTTGGCACGGAGTAAGAAACAGTAATCCGAAACTAATTTATGAAGGAACTAAGGAAGGTTTCGATTCAACATTTAGTAATGTAAACTCAATATTATTAAAAATTAGGATGGTTGTATGTGGGGTAAAGGAATTTATTTTGCCGAGAATGCATCTTACTCATTAAGTTATGCATACAGTTTGAATTCAAATGACGACTAATAATACGAAGGAAAATAAGTATTTTTATTATGTCTCGTTTGCACTGGAAAAATAATAATACTAGGTTCAAATTCTACATTAAAAAGAGCACCTGATGGATACGATTGTGTGCAAGGTAGCACTGGAGGTAGTGATGTATTTATACTTTATGGTATGGATGTCAGAAGAGCGTACCCAGCCTATGAAATAGTATTTGGATGATGTAAAACATAATGATATTAATAATTATATTGTTTTTTATTTTATTTTCTTTATTCTTATTATTACATATCAGATAAAAGAAAAAATAGCATCATTAAATTATTATGATTATAATTACTTCATTATTACTATTTATTGTGAAATCCTAGACAACAGTTCAAGAAATTGGATGCAAAATATGGAATGGAAATATTTGCCAAACATTATGTGATACTGGATATCTCGATTGCATAAATACAATTTGTTCTTATGGATATTTTCTACTTGGCTCAACCTGTGTATTATGGTACGATTATTAATATTCAGTCCTTATTAAGGGATATCAGATGCTTTAAAATTGTATTGCATGGATTGTGTGGAAAACCCATATAATTGGAATTCAATTCGAACTTGTTCCTATGACTACTCGATAGAAAGTAATTTAGTGTAATCAGGAACATATATCAAAGTGACCAGACCTAGTTCTGAGATCTACTGGGTTGGCATTGGTGTTTCAGCCAATCCATTCAAGGTAATTTTTTTGTAATTTGCTTTTATAAGCCATCAGAGATGTAACAATACTAAACATATCTGTGTTATGGGTGTTAGAGTTTCTGCACTACGATAACGGATGATTGTAATGCATTAACTCATTAATATCAGTAAGTCGATTATAAAATCGTTGGTATCTAGTGTTAATAGGGATATTATTATTATTAAAATCAGTGTATGATATGTCCATTAAATTGCAAGGAGTGTTCAATTAATGGTTGTTCAATTTGCTCTGATGGTTACATAATTTAAGGATAAGGATGTTAATCGTGTATGACTAATTGCTAAAATTGCTTAACTAGCGATAAAAATAAACAACTGTGCTATAATTGCTATTCGTAAATCATATATATATTTTAAGTCCTTATATCCCATCACTTGACCAAACTTAATGTGTTAGTTGCGAATCATTGTGTTTGTCATGCGAATATATGACATACTAGTCTGAAGCATTTCAATATCCGACTCGAAGTCAGGTTCCTATTTAGAATCCTTCATTGCAATCAAAATATATCAAAAGATGCCGTAGATGCGAAGGAACAGCCTTTATAACTTATGATGGAGTAAATTGCGAAACGTGCTCCATAAAATATTGCTAAAGATGTTATTACTAATTAGACAACTCAAGAACTACTTAGGATCTAGACTTTGAACCAGTAGCTTCTCCTGCCTCTGTGTAATTATGTTAGTTGTGTGAAAATGGATATTAATTAAGCAACAATCAATAGACGTGCAATTTGAATCCTGCTTTGCCAAATTAGAAATGTGCTTTGGCTCAAATGACTCCATCTGGAAATATATGCATATAATGTTAATCAGTATTATATTATTTAATTAATTTAGCCTTATATTTACGATATATCCTCTGGCCAATGTGGTGGTTCGTGTTCAGAATCAATTCTATATTGCCTATCTTGCTACCAATATTAAAGTTTGGATATTGTGCCAGTTGTTATCAACAATGTAATAGTAACAGGAGGAAAGCCTACATTATATTAATGCACTTAATGCGATAGTGGATATTATCCAGACTTTTTTAGTGGATTGTGTTTAGAATGTCCAAATAATTGTTAAACATGCTGGCAATATAGTTTAAGTTAGAATTTTACCTTATATTTATATAAATAGAGTCCGCTGTCATTAAGTTCAAAGATATTTTATAGAGATTAAGATATTATGATTCTTTGTACTTCATGTTTGACAGGCTATCAATTATATGGTAACAAGTGTTTGGGTTGTACAAGTAACTGTTAGACTAATAATATTAATTTAGTGATTGGAAATCCATTTACTAATGTTACTACAGCTTGCAAATATGGAACTTCATTTGCCTATTGTTCATAATGCACGATCAGTTTTAGAGACAGATCACTATAGCCTGATCTATCTTAATGCCAAACATGTCCTAAGAACTGCTTGGCCTGTAGAGATAGAATACAGTCAGAAATTGGTAATCTTTATTTTAGCCCAACTGTTGATGATTTAGATTAATATGGTAGATTGTGTTATTTAACGTAAAGTTTAACTGGTTCAAATTAGAAAATAGTAAATTACAATTCTAAATTGGGTATTCCAATCGTGTGTGATTATTCCTCAACACCTAAATCAACAGGAGTTTGTGTGAATTCATATTCACAAAAAATATATTTATATTGTAGTACGTATGCTTACTAATAAGCTATGGCAGCTGCTTTAAATACTTAAGATTCTAAACTTATGTATGACATAAACTCTTATTACGAAGTAGATGCTGCTACTGAAACCTCAATCAAATTTGATTATTTGGAAACATAAACTTTGTATATAAGTTTGAATGAACAAACCATCTAAAATATGGATCTACAAATAATTATAATTCCAGATTCTCAAAAAGTGAACAATTAAACTGAATATTTTTGCAATATTGAAAAGAAGACTTACTTCATAACACAATTTCAAAAAAATATTTATAGTTTGGTTAATTTTACAATTCTTATAAAACCTTAAAAGTTTACTAGATTTTACCTTTATGGTGACCTCATATTTTAGGACTATTAAAATTTAACATTATAAAATATTGAGTTTGTAAATCCTACTTCAACAAAATCATAACTCTATATTTTTGGTTAATATTCTACCTAACTCATTTTAAATAATATCTTTATATATGGTAACTATTAAACTGGTAATATAATATTCTATTTATCAAACATTAATCCACTTTAGGGAAATAATGTTACATTTTACAATTTATCAAGCAATGATTTGATAACTATAGAGTCTAATCTATCCTAAATGAATTACGATTTCACTAAACTATATTTTAATATAAGTACTATTTCCAACCAAAATTTATTTGATCTAGTGTCATCACCTTATAATACTTTTAATGTAAATGGATTCTATTTTAATTAAACTACTATAAGTAAATCCAATATCATAAATACTAAAGATAATTAGAAGAATGGATAAATATCTATAAATGATACATAAATTATATTTAGCTAATTTTCAGAATCTAAACTAGTTTATTCATCATCTATTTATGAGTTACTAATGAACAATACAATAATAATATCTACAACTTTTAATGATTCTACATTTTTGGAGTGTAACATTTACAATATTGATTATCTTTATATAAATGGAAGTAAAATATCAAATAAATCATCCATTATAAGTCCTTCAGAAATAGTTTTGGATGATTATGCATCGATTAATACAACTTCAATATAAAATGTTGTATTGAAGAACACCTAATGTAATTGTGCAAATTGTTTTATCGATTATAAAAGTTCATTTAATTAAGTGGGATACTTAAACAATATAAAAATAAAAAACCTTTATATCAATAATACTGATTACAGTCAATTATCATAAGAAATAATTTATAGTGTGTCAAGCTCATTAATAAGTATAAAATCTGTAGGAGATGTGTCAATAATTAATGTGTTGGTAGATAATAACTTTGGATTATCAGTTTTTTATCTAAATGAATTATATTCTTTAGATGGTTAAAATATTAACTATAATTGGAGCTAGCCTCAGGTAGGTTAAATTTAATATGATCCAATCAATAATTTTCAAGGCACTGATATCATTATAAATCCCATCAATAATAGAATTCCACCAAATTCAGATTGTGCCTATAGAAAAAAGAACTTTTTAGGCTTCAATTCTTACCTATTTTATATTACCAATTATCTTTTTGGTATAAGATTATCTAATGTATCCATAAAATAATTGATTGCAATTGATAATTCCTTTATTCATCTAGAATCTTATGATGTTTTAGAAAATGTCACTACTTAAGTCACTAGACCATATGGTTAATTTTATTCGAAATATATTAATAAAGAATATGTTTTATTAGATTCAATTAACTTCTATAATAATTCACTTGTTATTACTGAATCAACCACCCAATTATCTTGTATTGTCATAATATCAAAATAAAATCAAAAAATTGAAGTGAATAATGTGAATTATATTGGGAATCATCTTCATTAGATTGTGCAAGGGGTTAATTTACCATCATCTGCATGCTTGTTCATTACCTCTCCGAAAGGAAATGTTGAAATTACAAATTCATATTTTTTCTAAAACAGAGCTACTGTTATAACAAATGGATTAGTATGGATATTTTCTAACTCTACGACAATAAGTAAAACATAATTTTAATAAACTAATGTGTTAGAAGACTTTTGGTTAGATAGATTAGAAGAGTTTTAAGGATATGGCTAAACTCCTGAAATTACCTTCTAAAATTTAGATGAAATATTTTATATTCAATCTTAAGGAAGTAATCTGTATTTACAAGGTTCATTCATTGATATAAGCTAGGTCGAAATTAAGAATGGAGTTTCTGCCTCTGGGTCTGTGTACATATCAGGAGAAAATAATTTATAATTAAACATTTCAGAGACAACATTTTATTATCAACTTAATGACTTGACTTCTCTCACAAATGGAGGCTGTATTTATATAGATACTTCGACTTCAACATTATAGTTGTACTTTTATTAAGTTCAAATGGAAAAATGTGTTACTCGATTAAATGGAGGATGTATCTATATACAAAGTAATACTAAGGAATAAAATATAGCAATATATTCTTCGAAATTTTAGTAATGTTCATCTTTAGGAACATCCTTCTTACATACTTCATTTTCATTAAAAAGTGACATAGAGCCATAAGTAAGTATCTCTGATACAATCATAATGAATAACGACATAATCAATTTAATGCAACAAATTGGTGTTATATAAACAACTGAGGCAGAGAATTTGTTAAAAACATCCACTATTATATATCAATATTATGGTAATTTAAATTTAAAAAATTGTACATTAAGTGATGTTTATTTGACAACTATTTTGTATTTAGACAAAGTCGTGAAAGTAAATATATTTGAAAGTACAATAAAAGATAATTATATATTTTTGAGTCCCTTAATCTACATATTTCCTAATTTATAAGATACAAATTTAATAGTATTTAGTGATTTCATATTGCAAAATAATAAGCAAATAGATTTTTTGACAGAAACCTAATATAATGATCTCTACCCTAATGGGTGTGATTTATTTTAAAAAAACTCTGACATAGATGTTTTAGATGAATAGACCTGCAGTAACACTGATTCACTCTCGTAATATTATTTGAAAATATATAATTTCTACCAAGCTTAGATATAATATAGTTACAACTAGTACATTGACATAGATTTTTTGTCTAACTAAAATACTTTGTTTTAGATTCCCAACTCTGATTAGAATTTATATACTCCCATCGAAATACTGTCTGACATATTTACAGCTTCTTATAATCTATATAGCTATGATGTTAAGAATAGTGATTATGGTGTATTAGAATGTGCCGTGAATTATATGAGATATGAACTTTATTCTCAGAATGATCTTAGTATCATTTATATCTATCAATTAAGTGAGAAAAGTTAGGTTAATATGACCAACGTAGATATTGTTGATAATAATTGCACTTCATGTAATGGATCCGCAATAAAAATAATGGATGTTGTTAACACATAAATAAATTTAATTAATTTAGATGATATATAGTGCTCATCCAATACATTTGGCTATTATGGTTGTATCTATATAACTGAATCCTATTTGATGAATTATTATTAACAAAATTTCGTGCAATCAAGTAGAATATTGGAAGATACCTAAGATTAATTATTAGAATTAGGTAATTAAATTTCAATTAGTAACTCCAATTTTGTGAACAATACTGCTTATATGGGAACTTGTATAACTATTATAGGATTAACCACTTTAATTACTGATTCCAACTTTAGATCCAACATTGCTTAAACAATAGGAGGAGCTATCATATTTAATAGTCTAAGTGGATAAAAATTAAGAATATTTAATGTTATCTTTTAAGGAAATCAGGCAACCGTAGGATCTGCTATATTCTTAAACGGAACATCGTTACCTGATTAGAATAATCTGAACATCAAATTTGATTCAAATGTTGGCTCGACTTCAGATTCAGAATAGTATTCTTGCAAATTATCAATTCAAATGTCATATGGGGTGAATTTGCCATTAAGTATTTTGAGCTATAATGGCACTATATATGACGGTGGTGTGACAACAAATGGTTATATTACAAGTTCTAGCTTGATAATCGATTATATTGTATTGAAACCATACACATTACCTAATTATTCAACAACTACTAAATTTATATTATTACCAAGTGGATAACCTATAAGTAAATACAAATATTATTACAAATATACTGAGGAGTAAGTTCCTTATGATTGGATATTCAGAATAGTTAATTTAGATAAGAAATCTCAATGGATGACATCTGGATTATCAAATGATTCATGTTCAATATATGGTAGAATTCAAAGTTAGGTTAATTATTCAATATCCAACAAATTATACAGTAATTTTACCAACATAAACACCATTTAATACGATACAGCAACAGGATCATATAATCTAGACAGTATGGAGGTTTATTTCGATCCATAATTTGACTCAAACTATTTCTTGGAGCTTTAAAGTAATTATATATATAAAATATTAGTAATTTGTACTTCAATAAAAATACCAGTCTACAGTTAGGTATCACCTTATGAAATACAAAGCAAATATAATACTAATTATCAATTATTATTATAAATAAGAACTATACCATGTTAATTGGGAGAGGCATACTAAAATGGTAAATGTATTGCTTGTTCAGACAATACATACTCAGTAACTGAATAAAGCAACTAATGTTCAGGAATTAATACTCTTTATATGAATGAAGTTACACCAATTAAAATAAATATCAAATCTGGATATTGGAGGCCTTTTTCAAACAATAATGTGATTGAATCCTGTCAAAACGGAGTCACAAATTGTAATGGGGGATGGACTCCTGGGGATATGTCTTGCGCTAGTGGACATATTGGTGCTCTGTGTGAATCATGTGATATATATGGAACAAGAGGAGAAAGCTATTCAATATCGTCAAAGTATAGTTGTGGCTCATGCTCATCGACAGTTGAAACTAATTCCCTGGCAGTTGTCGGCATAGCACTTTTCACTCTCGTATCGATGGCATTTTCTGTTAAAGGAATTTTAGATATGATTACATAATTCTTGAGAGAGAAAGTACTTTAATCAATGAAGATTAGAACTTCAAATACTGAAAGTATTAATTTAATTTTATCATAGACAACTTATCAATATTAATTAAAATTCTTATGAATTACTTATTAATTATAAGAGCATTAATGACATTTAAAATATCCTTTCCTAAAGATTTGGTTTCCTCCATCACAGTATTAGGTAACCCCAATGACTCTATGGCTTATAGTTTAGACTGTTTTTTAATTCAAATGGTGGATTAAATAGACATTTTGTATTTTAGAGTCATTTGGTAGTTGATAATGCCGCTAATCTATATTGTTGTCTTTTTGTTATTTTATGTATTTATAGTAATAATTGGCCTAACATAAATGAAAATATAAGTATTCTACACTACCTTCATCTATACATTCGTTTATTTACAGCCTACATTAACAGGTAGTTTCATATCATTACTATCATCAAGAAGAATAAGTGGAGTTTATTGGATCTAATCTGATGTAAGCTATTAATACAATACTGATAAACACTAATTTTGGATATTGTTTTTTATTGGTCCAACTTTATTCATTATAGCTTTTGGATTACCATTCCTGTTTTTGAGATTGGTAAAGAGTTGTAGTAAAACTTTAGATGAATTCAACACCTTGAAAAAATGGGGATATTTTTATGCAGAATATAATAAGGAAGCCTATCTTTGGGAATTTGTTAAAATATTTGAAAAATGTTTAGTCATTATTGCCTTATCATATTATGAAGACTAAATAGTTATTAAAGGTTTAATGATATTTCTTGTAGTGTTCTTTTATGGGGCCTTTACAACTACATTTACACCCTATAAAAAGAAAAAACTAAATGCCCTAGATTAACTATCCACATCGGTATGTGCTGCATCTTTATGTTTGGGAGTTTTGATATATTCAAGTCTTAACGAACAATTAGACTATTTATACTATTTGATGTTTTGTATTATCATAGCCATTAATATGGTATTTTTGCTAAATATGGTCTATCTATTATTTGAGGGGTATCTAGATAAATTTCAAGTAATATTTTTTTAAAACAAAATAGGACCAATTAGATATGATTAGAGATAAAATTAAATCGAAGTATCCAAATTTGGAATTCAAACACCCAACTCTAAGAAAATATTTGATAAACAGAAAATAAATGAAAGAGAGAGTTAATGCATTGTGGGCTACTCTGAGATATGAGACATCTAAAGGAATAAAAAGAAGAAGAAAAGATAAATCATATCCTATATTTTAATTTGATTCCAATCATTCACTTGATGATGTGAGCTACAATAACTATAAAATTCCTCCCGATAGTAGAGCTATTGATAGTCGAGCTGTCAGGCACAATAATGCTCTAATTGTTATAAATGATGATGAAAAAGAATATTAAGCAAAACCTTTTCCTAGGTAGACTAAGCATCTATTTACTAATCAAATGGCTTAGACGCCTGATATATAAAAGATATATCCAATATCTGTTGGCGATGAAGAAAGCCAATTGTTATCTTTAGAGAAGAAGATTAAAAAAGACAGAATATGATTATTATAAAAGTATTAGTTTATTATTTATTTTGGAAATCCATACTTATTCACTATGTCATAAATTGTATAAATACATCTAGGCTCAGCTGGTGTGTAAATTGGAGATTAAAGTTGGGATTTATCATGTGAATAATTCAAAGTTGGATTGGATGGATAAGCTATAGATATTGATGATGATAGATAGATTGTATTTAATGAGGTTAAAGAAAATTCATTTAGACCTAGGGCTGTGTTTGCGGATATGGAATAGTATCCCATAGCTGAAGTTATAAAGGGGCCAAGGAAAGGCATTTATTCAAAGAATATCTTTGAATATGGAAAAGAGTCTGGATGTACCTATGCGAATGGATATTTTTATAAAGGCAGAGAAATTCGAGACAAGATAGTGGATAAAATAAGATAGTAAGCAGAAAAATGCAATCATCTTGATGGTATTATCTATCACACATGTTTAAGCGGAGGAACAGGTTCAGGATTAGGATATGATCTATTAAGCAAACTTGAAGTGGACTATCCAAAAATCCTTAAGATTCCCGTCTTAGTAGTCCCTTCACCTAATTACTCATAATTAATACTTGAACCATATAATGCCATCTTGGCTATTTCTACCATATTTTAATACTAAAATCTCTGCATATGTGTTGATAATGAATCTCTTTATAGAAATTGTGAAACTCAAGATATCGAGCTTCCAAATTATTAAAACATCAACTAATTGATTGCCATGATAACAAATAATCTAATTGTAGGTAATTGTGGAAATAGGTCATATTCGTTACAAAAATTAGTGACTAATCTAATTATATAACCTAAAATACAATTTGTCTACCCTTCACTATCATATTATAATGTTGAGAAATCAATTACTACTTAAATAAAGGAAAATACTATGTTATCATATCACAAGTAAGATGGAATCGTAATTTCGAGAGCAATTTTTTATAGAGGTGATTTTAGTTTAAATTGTATTCAAAGTTAATAAAATGTAAAATTTTAATCCTAATAAGTAATATTTATAAGGCGATCAAGTTAACCAAGGTGGTCGTCTGGTTGGGATGAGCGAAAATAAAATGATTCAATCATAGCATAAGATGAAATAAGGTGCTTTCATGTTGTAGAATAATCTAAGCATCATAGGATTGTTAGAAAGTATTAGCTAGAAATTTGATTTTCTTTTTAATAGAAGAGCATATGTGTTTTGGTATTGCGGCGATGGGCAAGAGGAATCTTGCTTTCATGAAGCTAGATATCAATTATCACTGCTACTCGATTCATATAAACAAATATAATAGGAATTTTAATAAAATTGATAATCATTTTTTGATTGCATGTAATTTTAGGCTTTCTTATATTTAATTTACATATTCTTATTTATCTTTTCTTAAAACTTGCATTAATTCAATATTTAATAATTGGTCCTCATCAGGATATGATAGCATATCATTGATTTCCGAAACAACTATTTTGAAAATGAATGAATGCCTTTTTAAAATTGAACTATGGGGCTCCAATCTTGATAGAGAGTAACAGGGTAAAACTTTCCATTAAGTATGTTCATATGTAATATCTCAGTTATAAATCTTACTTTCGGAGGCGAGAAAGGATGATTTTAATTAAACATTACATCTATTAAAAACTAGCCTTTCTCGTAGAGACTTCCTTTTGGACCGTCTAAAAATAATTAATAATGAAAAGGATTTTTATCCTCATCTGCTACCATATACTATCCTTTGATATTATTAACCTCTAAAATTTCTTTCTCAATTCTTTTAATCTAAATTTACATTCTTTTATTCATTTTATGTAGAAAAAATTTATAATTTTAAATATTCATTCATATATAACCTCAAAAGCTGGATAAGCTCTTCTTACGTCCATGCTATATAAAATGAATACATCTGATCCACCTGTATGACCTTAGACACAATCAAACCCTGTTGGAGGTCTTCTTAATGTATTGTTTGCAGGGAGATTTGCAAGTTTTCCAGTCGTTACCTAGCACAGTAGAAAAATTAGCTTTCCAGCATGCTTTTTACTGTCAAGATGAGTTAATGTGTATGAATAAGACTTTGAATAGATTGAGTTCTCAGCAAAATAAATACCTGGTCCCCACATGCACCCATCCTATTTATGATATAAATTATTACATTACTATAGGTGGAATCAAATGCTTCCTTATCACCACAATATATTGCCTTTGGATGATTATTCTTAACTCCATGCCACAAATATCTCTCGATCTCAGTGTTTGTCAAATTCTATTGCTAATTTGCTCTTATCTCAATTAATTTCGATCTTTCCCTTATATAATTTTCGTAAAGGCTTTTATTTTATATTCTATTAATCTAGTGAATTTTTCCTGCTGGATAGGATTTTAGAAATAGATCCTTAACTTTTGAATAATCAGGCTCTGTAGATTGAACCTCTACTATTTGCAAATTAGTGTCTTAGGCAATCCATGTTTGTGGGAATAATAGTTTATCCTTTTTGAGAAGTTCAAAGTAGTCTACTAATTTTTGAGCTTTCTTCTTTAAGCAGCTAATTTCAATTTTGCTTCCAACTTTGATATCTCCTTTGAAACAAATAGAGTTTTTTCTTATAACTTTCTCTACTTCGATATATTCTTCTTGTTTTAAATTTAAGACATCCCAATACACAATAGTTGTATTAAATTTGATAATCTAACTTAACTCAGACTTGATAGCATTAATGTTATTTTCAATTAGTGATACAATTTCTACCTAAATTTATTCTGGTTAAATATCCTATTATGAGGAGAAACCATTTTCCGTGAATGTGTAATTTTAAATATTCAAAATATCTTGATTATTTTATGGTTTAGTATATTTGAAGCCTTGAACCTACCTTTCAAACTTTGTTTCCTCGTTTATTTAGACTATTTTGTTTAGAGCAAAAACTATTTTATGTCTCTTATAAAAGATATCAAATTTCATCTATCCACTTTATTTTTATAGTTCCATATACTCATTTAGGGCTTCGTGAACTGGCTAGCCATCAAAATGATATCGTCTGTCTGTTTAGTACTGAAGCAATTAAATAACTGATGTCTTTTTAAGAGATATGTCTGTTAATAGCATTCTTTGTAAATCTACAGTATGGGTGCCAGGCAGTTTAGTGAAAGGAAATATTAACTTTACTTCATTGAATGCATTATTACTCATAAATTTCTCATAAGCCTCATCTATTTATTAATTTATCTCAAAATCATCATAATCCTTCCATCCATCAGTATCATACCACTACCATTGATAAACTATTTTTCTTTTCTAAGGTGGATTCAATAATTCTTTGAAGATTTTGACAATCATTTGTAAGTGATTTTTATTGTTTTCAATTATTATTACTTTGTTAATTTACTAAGATGCCTAAACTTACTTTATAATTTGCTTTAAAACTTCTTAGGCAACACTTTAGAAGAAGAATCCAGCTGAGCCACCCCCAAATACAGGAAGAGCTAGAGATTGTATTTTCTATTAGTTTGCTAGAGTGAATAAATCTTTTATATTTTTTTCAAATTATGACAAGTTCTAACTTGCTTATTGGTAATTTTATGTTGCTACACTGATAATATGTTTGATATTGATTGGATTTGGTATTTTAAATATGTCTGCTCCCGTCAACCTACCATTTTGTTATATAATTTATTTTGCATGTCTTTCATAGTGTGGCCCTGCAAATTCTACTATTTTCTTTGCTACTCCACTTAACATTGAGGGATCACCAAAAGTCATTTATGAATTACATGAATTTACTATTGCGTCACAATTCTATTTTACTATATCACCGAATCTTATTATTATTTATTTATTATTATATTTAAATACTGCTACATTTTATCCTTCATTCTAGTCGGAAACTTTATTAGACTCTAATAAACATTAAAAATTTTATTCAATCAACTAAAGTTCCTACTTTTTGTGTTTTTATAAAAAGTCCCATTCCTTATCGTATATTTTTAAATATCCTCTTTTCAATGAGTATTTTAGTTCATTTAATAAAGCATCCAAAAGTTATTCACCTTTTGTTACTGAATCCTCAGGACCACTTAATTATATTGTATTCTAAAAGCTTTGTGTACGGATATCATGTGATAATAAGTTACTTTAAATGGCATTATTTACTGATTCAATAAATAATTTATTTTAGACAATCACCTTTACTACCTTCTGCTATATCTAAGTAGAATCTCTAAACCCCTAAACGGCTAATTCAATATCTTTCACATATTGTGATAAAGTCACAAATGAAGTCTCCTATTAATTTTTTATAAACAAATAGCAATTATAATCTTTCTCAAATTACTCTTTTGATTTCTATTAGTGTTTTAAGAGTGCTGAGAAATCGATATCTAGTTCAACATACTATAAATTTGTCATAATTTATCTTTTGATGGCACTGTACAATTAATCCTTTGAGGGCTTCTCATAGACTGCATGGAATGATATTAACTGTTACCTATCATCTACTTCTAAAGCACATAAAAAATGAGGTCTACATAATTATCTTATTTCCTCAAGAGTTACAAAAAATAAATTATTCATTGATTGCTTTTTTAAAGTTTTGAACAAATTTCTATTTTAATCAAGAGCGTAAAATGTAAATACAGAGTAATCTAACACATCTAATTAAGTTTCGATTTCTTGCTTGGTTTTTTCATTAAATTGCTTCTCCCCTACTAATTAAATTGTTGTTAAATTTTTTTATTTATTAACCTTCATTTCTTTGTGATTTTTATATTGTAACTCTAAGTACAAATCCCATATTTTGATTTGGTTAACATCCTTGATTTCTATATATATTATGGGATTAAATATTTCATATATCTTTTGCTATAGGACTGTTAATTTTTACTGTTATTATCCTCTATTCTGTATTCCCTATCATCCATAATTCATAAAATATTTCAATTTAAAATTTATTGGTCTATGAATTGTAATGAGGGCCAACAAAATTAATAGATATCCCTTAATTATCAATTAATTTCACCTGTTGTCTAATATTATTCATGTCTGGTTAAACTGATAATTCAATTGATTTCTTTTCCTTTTAATTTTTAATATAATTTTAGTTTAGAATTGTTGAATCAAAAATGTCTTAGAGTTTTCTAATGGGAATGTTGTATTCATTTCTAACTAAGGCAAATACTATGAATTAGTCTTTAAAATATTTAGCACACTCTAATATAGCATGACTAAAGTATCTAAGATCGATATTAATCATTGAATCTATGTAAATTTAGTTAGTTCTAAACTATTATGCTAAAATATCGATAAGAAATTTTTCCTAGAGTATTTAAGTTTTTGTTTAAGCCTCAATGTCAGATTAGCAATTATGTATTAAGATGACTGATTCATTCACAACATTTACAAACTTTAAATAAAATCTTTGAAGGTTCTAAAGTATTTACTAATTCATCTAAGAGTTATTGTAATCCACTAATTTGTATTGATAATCTTGTAGATTTATTTAAATTCTAATGCTTGCCTATTGACCTTATTGAACCATTTCTGGCAGAATCTTCCAATGAATTATTATTGTTTTCATATCTTGAGGGACATTATTTTCTCCTTATTGTTTAATCTAAATGATAAAATCATTATCAAGCTATTAAATGGTTGTGATCAATGATTATTATGGACTACTAATTGTTGATGATTATTAATATGTTATTAAAATCTACTGAAAGCATTCCTGCATTGATTGAATTTGTTCAACCAGTTATGGATCTGGATCGGAAACAATTATTTGAATGTTTGATGAACCATAGATTGCATTTATGAAATTCTGAAATTCATTAAATTGTTCTTAACTTGCACTCAATTTTGATAGATTTACAAGTACTTACTATGATTGATAATTTGGAGGAGCAATTTAGTTCAAAGGGTTTTAATATCCCGAGTTATTATTCTAAGGATGAAATTATGTACTATTTTATTATTATTAAGTTCTTTGCGAATATGGCCTATTATCTTGAAAATTATCATTATCATTATAATTTTATCGATAATTTCTGTTATTCTATTATCTGTTATCATCCTAAAATTGTCGATTATTATAATTATTTTATCCTCTATAAGACCAATTATCATAATCTTCATCAAATCTCCTTTCATTGCGATTGTGTTATTAGCCTCTTTTTTTCTTAGATTGATTACTATTATTATAATGAGGTCTATCCTATTACTAGTTATTATTTCCTCTGTATCCCCTTAATGGTCTTGGCTGTCAAATAAATGTAAAAAATACTTGTTATCCATTTCTTGAATCCTGTCTCAGATTCCCATACTCATCCATGGAGGGGTCTGAATCAGACTAATTTTAATTCGAATCATTATTGTTCCTCTACATTAATATTAATGATTTAATTTCAAACATACCTAGATTAAATAGACAAAACCCAACAATAATTAAACAATATATAAGCCTATAACTGGCTTGATGAATACAAGTAAGCATTATTGAAAACAATTTATAATCTCAATAATAAGATTCTCATTGAAAAGTCAATAGAATTCATTGACAGACATCTCATATAATAACTAAATAAGCTATCTTTAGAACCTGTTAGTAAACTAAGGGAGATATCGATTCTATTTTATGCATCAAAATTTTAAATAATGGCTTAAATGCTGCCTCACATAAATAACAAACCATTCGATAGTGTTATTTGTTAAGATGATTACTTAAAAAATGATAATATTCAGATAGTACAATTAGAGAACCCTAATAAAACCTAAGAGTAGCTGGTTAAATTTTACCAAAGACTGAATTTAGGACATGCCTATGTTAATGCTGGTAGAAAATCAGAGTCGGAATTTGCAAAATTTTTTGTTTAAAATTACAAAGCTATAATATATTTAGTGAGTAAGGAGGAAACATAAATTGAGGCTATGAAAGTGTTAATAAACCCTGATATTATGCACTGTTTGAGTCTATGGAGAATCATTGATGAATCAAAAATAGTAAAATTAAGCTATTCTCAACAATTAGATAAAGTTAAATATAAAAAGATCATACACATTCCTAGATTGTTTAGTTCTTTCACGTTAGATTCTCTTGAAAGCAATTAACTGATATCCCTTCCTTCAAATTTGTTATTCTCGATGGCATTTACAGATGTCAGAGTTAAACATCAATCTAAAGTTAGGGTAAGAATATTGAGTTAATAATAAGTGTTTAAGAACAATGTCGATGCAAATTCAATAAGAAGGGTGATTAATACTTTAAAATAAAATCAATAATTAAACTAACCAATATAGTCATAGATTATTTAAGTTTAGGACAATCCCTTTTTTAGCATGTCTTGTTGTGGACCTAGACACAGTTCAAAGAGTCTTAAGATTAAAAATGTAATTATTCATATTCATGGTGGAGGTTTCATAAGTATGAGCTCATTTTCTCACTAAGCTTATACAAGAAAATGGGCTCTGTCTGAAACAATTGTATTTTCCATAGACTATAGATTAGCACCCGAACACTAATTTCCCTCACAATTAGAGGATTGTTGGCAAGCATATATGTGGATTGTGTATTTTGCCCAAGAATTTTTCTTAACTGAATGTGAAAATATAATCTTAATTGGGGATTCTGCAGGTGGAAATTTAGCGATGGGAATTCTATATAGAGCAATTCAACTAGAATAAAGACTACCAAATGCCATAATTCTGGCTTATCCTGCATTAAATATGAATATACAAGAGTATTTTATTGAGAATATATATAGTTTTACCTTGTCCAGCCTAAGATCCTTGATAGATCAAATGGTTCCTCATTCTTTTTTGTTAATGTGTTAGAAATACTATCTTCGTGAGGGGTTGGATCTTAAAAATATATTCTTGAGTCCAATTTATGCTGACATAAAAATATTATAAAAGTATTACATATAATAAAATTAGAATACCAAAAAAGATTTCAATATTTTGTGGTATTGATGATGTTTTAAGAGATTAGAGTGTTGAATTTGTAGATAAATTGGCAAGAATTCATAAATATGAGAAACCCATTTTGACAATAATAGAGGATCTACCACATGGATTCTTGAATATGGTTGCAAGACCTGACGTAATTGATGCTGCAGTAAAAGGATTACAGATTGTTACAGATTAATTAAAAGAATATCTAATATGATATATCAAAATTTAGTCTATTCACAAACATGATCTAATTTCATAGCATGATCTTAATTATGCACCATAGTCTTACAATTCACTCCATAATAACAGTTCCCTCTAACAGCATACTAATTTGGTAGTTTGTCTTTTATTGATATTCTAAATCTAATTACTATTTGTTACCAAACCAAATAAAAACATTATACACAAAAAGGCTTTAAATAATATATATATTTACCATATCTGGTTCTACAACTATATTTACTTATTTGATACTATTGTCTGAACTTAGCTGTCTTCCCTAAATATATCTAAACACCTTATTGGTTATGTAATTATCTAGCATAATTTTAAATATATCTCTCGTTGTTATGTTAGCTGTTCTCATATAATCATTTGTTATTTTCATTTCGATATGATTTCCTCGAAAAGTATGGATATCTAAACCTGGAGGGACAACACAGTCTCTTAATCTTCGATTTATGTTTACTACAGAGAGTGCAGCACAATTCTTACTATAAATAGAACAAAAATCTCTTTCACATAAAGTGCAGATATGTGGTATTTGCAAGTTGTTTACAGGAAGTTTTGGCATATTCGATTTACAGTTTGTGCAAGCTACATGAGGTTATCCTCTTTTGCATTGAAATCCATTTATTTCTTTTTTGCAAGTGACACATTCTTTTGTTCTTTGTCCTCGATCTGAATCACTTGATGCTGAGTAATCACTAACTTCTTGCTGTATTGCTCCTCTGCCTCTACCCCTGCCTCTACCTCTGCCTCTAGCAGCAGCTTCGGGTGGATTATCAACTCTTGGTGCTATATTTAAAACTGGTAAGGGTTATACAGCTCCAGCAGCAGCACCAGCACCAGCTCCATTCTTGAAACTAATTATATCTTGTTTTATCTTATTATTTTCACTCATGGTTTTATATTCTTCTGCAGGCCGTTTCTTCTCCGGGTGAGCTTCTAGGTATTTTTCAATAATATTATTTATGGAGGGATTTTTGCTAACACAATCAGCATCCTTTCTGCATGTTGGGCAATTTTTTTGCTTTTACATCCAGTCTGAAAAACAAGAACCGCAAAAATTATGTAAGCAAGGCATAATCGTAACTGCTTAGTAGATAATATCATCGCAAATTGGACAATGAAAATCTTCTGATAATTCTTGCAATTTATCCACCTATTTTTCAATTTTTTCAGGTTGCTTTTATTTCAATAAAGTAAATGCATATCCAATGATTTCAGTAATATTCACTTTAGATTTATGCAACAAATATATTTCATCACTATTTTTTAAGAGTAAGACATTTCCTTTACCAATTTTTTGATCACCCAAATACGTACCATTTGTTGACATATCTGTAAGTTCGACAAATAGGGTTACGGGATCAAATTTAATCTTTGCGTGAACTCCAGATAACCTATTGTCATTTAATATGATTGTGTTTGATGCCAGCCTTCCGATAGTAACTTCTAAATCTCGCAAATCATATGAAGGAGATTTAGCTTAGTTGATAGAGAGTAATTTTCCCCACACTTCCGCAGTTGGAAGCACTGGTAAGTCTAAATCCGGAGTGCCTTACATCTGTCAGATTTATATCAATAATATAATTTTTTTTCAAAAAATTTTCTTAATGACCATATTTAAAATGCTCCTGCCATTAAAATAACTATTATTTAAATGAGTGTAGCCTTAAAGACTCTATCATTAATTTTGATATTTTCGAGAGATAACTTATCCTCATTTTCTCTGTTCAATTCTTAGAGTTTAATAAATTCACCCTCAGTTTTTTATAATTGTATTATTTTTTGTTTCAGACCGCTAATCTATTGGTTAAATATAAAACAATACCTGGCTCTCTTTTGCTGCTCTTGTATTTTCCATATTATCTCCTTGCTTCACTCTTAAAAAATATAATGGCTATTTTTTATCTTTTTCCCATTAAACTCTTTAACTTAGTTTCAAACAAACTTAATGTTTTCCTTCTAATTTAATTTTCTTAATTTACATTTCTTTGTTGTGAATGTGAATTTTCCTTCCTCAATCCCAGTTTATTTAGTCAATACTATATTTCCATCTGGATCTTATACAGTCAATTCAACTCCTCCATTGCTGGATAGAGGCTTATCTAAAAGCTGATGAGTTCCTATTATCACAGTGTTTGACGGATATTCATCCAAGAAACATCTTTGCTTGCTTTCATGAAGGTAAAATGTTAGAGAATAACAGCACGTAATTAAAAAAGCTATTATAATCATAATTTATATAATATTTTAAAAGGTATAATATTCAGTTTAGAAATATATGTTCAAGCAATTAACTTCTGGATATGATGATTTGTGGTAGGCAATAATAAGACCACCAAGGGATAATAACTACACAATAGATGATTTAGGTATTTTTAAATAAACTATCTTTAAAAAAATAGGACCTGTTCAATTTAAAACACAAGGAGTTGCAGTCTAAAGAAAAGATTTTCAAATAAAAAACAAGAAAAACTAGAACTTAGAGTGCTCATTCTTCACTCCAATCAAGAGACCATGTCCTTAGTTGCCTTGTGTGATCTATTTGCACGGAAATAGCAGTAGTAGAGTTGAAGCATTACCAATTTTAGATGTTTTATTACCAGTATTTTATATTTGTTAACTATTTAGCAATATATTTAAGTGTTATGTTTTGATTTTAGTGGATCAGGAAAATCTGATGGAGAATTTATATCATTAGGATGGTATGAGAGGGATGATGTGGAATGCATAGTTAATTGGTTGAGAGAAAGTAATCAAGCCTCAACAATAGGCTTATGGGGTAGGTCAATGGGAGCTGTTACTGCTTTAATGCACGCTGATAGAGATCCATCAATTGCTGGTTTGGTTTTAGATAGTCCCTTTTCAAGTTTGAAAATACTTGCAGAAGAATTGGCAACTTAGTATGCAAATAAAATGCCTAAATTCGTTTTATCAGGAGCTATGTCTATGATTAGAAAGACGGTTTAATCTAAGGCAAATTTTGATTTAGAACTTATTGATCCCTTGAAAAACCATGTTAATAAGGCATTTATTCCAGCATTTTTTATTGCTGGCGATGAAGATACGTTTATATTACCATAACACACAAAAAAATTACATGAAGCCTATGCTGGAGATAAAAATATTGTAAATATTTAAAAATTATTTAGTCTATTGTCCCTGGTGATCATAATTCAAGAAGACCTTCCTTTGTCATGAATTCGATTTCTATTTTCTTTTACAACACACTATAGGTCAAATATTTAGTTCCTGAATATATTGTATTTAAAATTGATTTAACATTTAGCCTGTTGATGATGAGGGAAATAATTATTAAGAACACATTCCCAAAAATATTGGGAATCAACATTAGGTTATTGGTGCATTAGGGGCTTATGATGAAGATGAAGAGTTAAGAAAGGCAATAGAGGCGAGTTTGTAAATTAATGAAAAACCAGTTAATAATAACAATTAATAACCACCTTAACCTCCACCCAAAAAAGATTTATTAGAGTTTTCTGATGACGAAGGATTACTATGAATATCAAATAATCATTTGGATTTATTAATATGTTTTACCTAAGGTAATGATTGGTCTGGGGATACTTCCTTTGAGTGATCACCAGATCTTAAATTCATATTTCTTGCCATCTTCCTAACAGTGATAGTATTAGATCTATTTTCGAAATTTTAGTTGTTAGATTAGCTTCTAAATTTTGCAGTTTTCTTATAATCATCAATTTCCTGCATGTTAGTAACTTGTTTTATTGGTTTTTCTTATGTGTTGGTATTAGAGTTTTCGTTCTTATATATTTTCTACTTCATGAAAAATTGATTAAATATAATTAATGGATTATTTTCCTTTAATTCTGGATTTCCATCAGTCATTTGCCATAATTCAACCATCGTCAGAATTGCTCTTTTAAACATGTCATCATTTGACAACAATACTCCTCTATAAAATATGCTGTCCATTTTTGTTTCTACAACTTAGCCTATAGATTTACATCCATATTTAATAGGTTCTCTACTTGTTGCCAATTAATTACTAAGTAACAAAAATAGTGATTCACTGCAGCAACTAATTATCTGTGTTAATTGTGTCAATTTCTTATTAGTCTGCTCTTTTTCTCTTAGTAATATTTTAACCTAATTGTTTAGGTACTCATTGTCGTTATAAATGTCTGATCTCCATTTTAATAGTATATTATTATTTTTGTCAAATTTAGTAATACCTAGATTGAATTCCTGTTCAAATATATCTATTTTTTACACTATGTCTTCTAATTAGCCTTACAACTTTTCAAGATTAACTTAGAGGCTTTCAGGTAATTATTATTATAAAATTTAGTCGTCTTGTTTATTACTACTTATTGATACTAATTCAGCATTCTATATTGTATTCAATTAACTAGATATCCTTTTATTGCTGGATATTTAGTTTTACTTTTAAGTTAATTGTAGGGATCTATAATTATTCTCTAATGTTCTTTCAATCAGATCCTATAATACATCTACATTTATTTCTTGCTTTTTTTCAATATTTACTTGAACTTCTATTGATCTAACTTCAATAATTTCTTTTATTCTGCCTTATTTTTAAAACTATTATGTCTCTTAGTAAAAATGTTATGATTTCTTGATAGACTCCTCTATTATTTACTATTTCTAAAGATCCATCATAAGTTGGACTTCCTAATTAAGTTTCTTAAATGTCTAGGATTTAATTTCATCAAATTATGAGGATAAAGAGGATATTTATTTTTTAATATTTTACTAGAGCTAATTAATACTGTATTAAAACTATTCTTAAAATTTAGCTTCGAATCCATTCAATTGACTACTAAATGCATTAATCTCATCAGAAAATTTATTTATTTTTTACACATAATCGAATGCGTGTACTCTAAATTCCTCACTCAGTAAATTTAAATTTTATTATTAACCATTTAATGTCTAACGATATTATATCTCAAACTTCTCTAATAGTTCCATTCTTTCATCCAACGACTCAATCTGATTACCGTTAAGCTCTGATATTTTTTTCAATCTATTGGCTAGTGTATTATTTTACTCTAACATTACTTATTCTAACTATTTAATATATTATAAAATACTCCGTCAAATTTTTATGTAAATATGTCTTTTAGTAGGTATTGATTTAGTTCTTATTGTAGTAAATCTATTTTATTTTATAGTGTTTATCTTGTATTCCTACATTTTTCACAATCTTCCATCAACTATTAAATATCTTTCCCATGAATAGCTAGCTATTTTTTCATATAGATGAAATCTTTATTGATTGTTTGAATGCTGTTCCTGGTATCGATGAATTGTTCAAAGATGTCTTTAAAAAAGTTATTCATTGATTAAGACTATTAATCTGACATCTACTATAATTTATCATTATATTAAGATTATTCAGAAGATAATTTGACTTGATATGAGGAAATATGCTCTTGATGACTTTTGATGTTTTTGTTATCTTGTTACAAAATTTCAATCATATTTTTCTGTTGAAGTAACTATTATTATGCATTTGCTTATGTTTTATAAAATTCTTATTCTATTCTTTTCACTGTTTAAGACTATATGTCTAGATCATTAAATCTAAGAGACTGATTAAACTATATTTATGCTATTGACTTATTGACATTGTCATATTTGATCTCCAATGCCTCATATTTTTCTTGTTGATCCTTGAGAATCGCAAGACATTGTTATACTTTTTATTTGTTGTGTTTTAATATTACCTCTAACTACTCCAGGAGCGGAAATCTCTGCTACTAACTATCTGATTTTAGTTTCTAATTCGTACTATTCCATTAGTTAAGAAAATTTAGTGATTATTAAAAATATATAATGTTATGCTGTTCAAGGGGCCATAGTAGAAACACCTAAATCAAAGAAGAAATGATTCTGTTAGAGAACATGACAAGATTCAATAAAATGGAACTAGTGGAGCTGAAGACCAGATTCTCAAACATGACCAAAGGTTCCAATCTTCTCACAAAACCACAATTCCGAGAAAATATGGGAGTCCTAGGATTAGGAACTATGCTTCACTTATCCGATAGAATATTCGATGTAATCGATGATAACAGGGATGGGCAGGTATTTAAAATTGAAAATATAAATTAGATAGTTTTTTAGGATTTTGCTGTCTACTTTGACAAAATCTGTAATGGTGATGCAAGTGAGAAAGCAGAAATAAGCTTTAAACTAATAGATAGACAGAGATAAGGCTACTTTAATTGTAATGATTTTATGAATTCTATGCATGGTATTATTAATTCTTGGACAGCCATGACTGGATAGCATTTGAATACTGATCTTAAAAAAACATTAGATAATAGAATAAAATTCATATTTGACTTCATGGATTCTACAAAAGATGATAAAATAACACTCGAACGATATTAATAATGTGTTGTGGAAGACCCAAATCTCTTAGAAATATTTGATTTCATTAATAGAGGATTAAAGGAATTCTCAGATCAATAGTAGAATTAAGATAAGCAGAAACTCTATTTGGATTAGATGTAAGTTTTAGAAAAAAAGTTAGATGATTTAATCGGATTTATGAAACCAGAAATTAAATTTGAATCACATCACTCTCCAATAAAAAAAAAGTCATCAGAACTCTCATTTATTAAAATTCCTCATTTCTAGGGAGACTAGGATATTATAGAACTACCTACACTGAAAAAGGAGATCGAATAATTTCACTCTCCCATCAATAGCATATTGCAATTCAAGAATCAATAATAACCTTTATAATTCTAAGATCCCAGCTTCAACTGTAATGGAGATAATGATTATGAAATGAAATCAGTGGATAATACTTTTAATGCCATTAAGTAGGTAAATGAATTTTCGTTTCAAATTACTCAAAATAAACCAAAATACTTCTAACATCCATTATTTTAGTAAGTTCCTGCTAAAACAGTTAATGAAAATTGTCCTGAAACGGATGAAATGAATTTATCATAGATTTCTGAATAAGTAAGTGAAGAAAATCTAGATAGAGGTAAAGAAATAGAAGACCTGATCATTAATGCTCCAGAATAAGAAATAAGAAAGAAATATATTGATGTTTTAAAATACGTAAAAGGCATAAATGAGGATTTAAGATAACTGAGAGAGAAGATTGGATAAGAGAAACTGTAAAAGGATAAATTTTAAACTCAATTCAAGGAATAGCATTTATAAATGTTGAGAGCAAGTACAGCTATGAAAGTCCACAATAAATTTCCAGATAAAGTTAAATAGCATAAAATCAAGAAACCAAAGATTAGTGTTACATTTGGTCATGCAAATTTTAATTTAGTTCTAAATATGATGATTGGAGTTCAAATGGCTGTTAATGTAATAATTTATTAATAATAGAGTATAAATCTAGGAGATTTCTATGAAATTACAGCAAAAGACTTCAAGGTTAAATACTATTTTGAATTGCTTCCAAGAAGAAAGTAATCTGAAAAAAGTAGTGTTAAAGTGTGCTAGTTTTTTGATTATGCTCCTTAAGTCTTTAATAGTATTAGGACAATATTTGGTATTGACAACTAACAGTACTTAAAAAGTATCGGACCAGAAAGCCTACTATAAAGTCTACTTAAAGGCGACCTATCATCCCTTTAAGAATTGACATCAACTGGTAAGAGTGGAAGCTTTTTCTATTATACAGCTGATGGTTAATTCACCTTGAAAACAGTTCATAAGGGGGAATTTAAGTTTTTAAAGGAAATCTTAAAAAACTACTATTAACATATAAAGAAAAACTCTGATACACTGATTATAAAGTAAAAATTTATTACATTTAGATTTTTTGGCATGCATAAGATGGGAATCAAATACTCTGGATTATTTAGAGAGAAAATAGTTTATTTTGTTATAATGAGCAATATATTCTATAATTCAAAAGAAATTCATGTAAGATACGATTTAAAAGGATCTTCCTACAAAAGAATTACAATAGAGAAGTATAAATAATTTAATATTTAGTGATCCCACAGTAGCCAAAAAGGACTTGAACTTTCTAGCAGACAATAATAAAGTTAAGATAGATCCACTTAAAAGAATATAATTTCTTACTCAAATAGAAAAAGATTGCGAATTCTTTTCTTAAAACAATATTATTGATTATTCTCTATTGCTAGGAATACATATAGCTAAATAAAAAATTGATAATGAATCATCAGTTTATTCGGATTAGAATTATTTTGACTCATTATAGGTGATAAACTCTACTGATGGTTCTATGACATATTATATTGGAATAATCGATATTCTCACAAATTTTAGCACTAAAAAGAAACTGGAGTATGTATCAAAACGAATTGCATATGGCCCTGGAATATCAGCAATACCGCCGTAAGACTACTCACTAAGATTTTAAGAATTTATGAGGAAAAGTTTGTTTGTTTGATTATATATAATATTAAAATATAAAATCATTAACCTTAAAACAATTTATCCAACTTGGAGTTTGTAATATTCCGATTTCCAAATGTGAGATAAAAGAATGCACTTAAAACTAAAAATAAAATAATCCATAATAAGTATTAAAGCTTGCTCAAATCTCTTTGAGACTTATTCTCGAAAAGTAAAAATTGTTTTATTTGCTTTAAACCATTTTTTATGTTTTATATTATCAAACTTGTTAACCATTTCGAACCCCTGCATAAGCGAAGAACTAAACTATACATTGAGATTCTAAAATATATTAAAAATTTAAACACCCTAAATGTTAAAGTCCCTTAGCGTTCATTTCGAGTATTCGGGCTATTTCACAAAGAGAGTTCACTAAATAGCCAAAACTGTCAAGGTATTCTAACGTTTATTCAAATTGACCATTTCCTCCCTATCTTCCAAATCTATTCATTCCCATTCCCATTCCTCCATACATACCACCACCATACATTCCGCCCATTCCATATCCTCCTCCATAACTACTCATTCCCCCATAACCACCAAGTCCTCCTCCATAGCCACCATATCCTGATCCATAGGTATTTCCTAATCCTCCCCCAAAACTGGATGTTTGATTTAATGGGTTATTTATTGAGTTAATCGGTGCTGTTGTATTTTATGATGCTTGCTATGGAGGAACTTCCCCTATTCCTTATTCATCAGCAATTTATTCAGGCAGCTTTGGTTCATATTATGTGGTACTTAAGATCTATGCTGTTTATTAAGCTTATTATATTCCTAAAATTATATTAAGATCTCAATACTTTATGATGTTTCCCAAGGCTTTGGTGGCATAAATATTCTTATAAAAATAAATTATGAAAAAATTAATCATTGTTCAAAAAGTCTATTTATTGTTTAACCTAATACTTCTGATGTTTATCTTAAAGATCTATGAACATGTTAAAGCTATCCAAGTCGTTTCTCTATACTTGTCAACTCAATATGAGGTTAATATCTCTACATAGCAATCGTCCCTATAGAAAGTGGTTACGATTACTAATTAAACTTTCCCATTTCCTTTCTCAGTTAGCGAATATCATTTTCCTCCTATTTTATCTAATAAATTTAAATTAATCATACGTTTTGTGAAATCTATTTTATTCCCTATAATTAGGTTTGTAACAACATGTTTTCTATCCCTTCAATAAGGAATAAGATATCATCTTTAAGTGATATATCGAATTTTTCTACAACAATCGGATAACCATCAATAATAGTGGTTTCCTTTATTTGACATTATTTAGCAATCTCTTAGAAGTCATTTAAGTCCTCCTCATTTTAATTAAGTAATATTTTTCTTAATTATTTTCTCACCCCTATCAACGATTTGACAACTTGAAACAATTTCCTAGAATTATTTAGATAATCCTAAATTTTATATAGTCCATACTTTAAGTTTATGTAATTAATGATTCAGATTATAAATTTATTTGCTGAAATCTATTTGATCTTTAGGTGTCTATCTTGGTTCTGATATTGATGCCTTTTTGTGGGTTTTATCCTTAATTTCTTTTCTCCTAATATGAGTTTATGTTTAGATTGTCTATTCCTGCTCCAATTTGATAAACTTCTTTATTCCAGGTTTCGATTGTTTCCTCAAACTCAATTATTTAATATGGCTTAAATAATCTTAAAATAGCGATTCACTATCTCTTTATATTCTCTGTGATAATATTGGCAGTTATCTTTTCAAACCTTTGGGAGATTATATCTAATTTTCCTCTGTTTGAAGTTTTTCTCTGTTTGATTAATAATAGGTTTGAGTAGTCAATCTTCGAGTGGTAGTCTTTACTGTCGCTTTGGATGTAGATTATTAAGTATCATTATTATGATATATGGATGTCTCAGCTAGTTTGAAATCAGGTAATATAACATGTTTTTTACATATTAAACTCATTATTTTTTCTTTTACTTAATAAATAAAATAGGATTTTCAAAAATGAAATCAATTAGTGAGACTTATAATAAAGGATGGATGAGAACAAAATAGCCTAGCAAATTAATAAAAAAAAAAGTAATTTTTTCGAAAAAAGGAAAATATTTAAATTGAATTATATATATATGAAACAGAACAAATTATATAAAATATGAAAATAATGAAA